>JAAALK010000080.1:28507943-28748806 GCA_019279435.1 Zizania palustris
TCGTGCATTCGCTTTGACAACAAACACTAGCGCGAGGTGCCCATGCATGAAGTGCAGAAATTCTCATTGGCAAGACAAGAGGACATTGTCATTGCATATTTGCAAATATGGTTTCGTGCCAGGTTATGAAGTTTGGACTTTTCACGACGAGACAGGCTGTGAAAAAACGTATTAGTAGTGGAAGAGAAGATGATAGCGTTGCTGACGATAGGATGGATGAGATGCTTGATGCTATACGACTGGAGTTTGAATCAACCCTGAGGATACTCCAACACCGGAGGTTCAAAAGTTTTTCGACATCCTTCGAGCTTCAGAAGAGCCATTGCATGAGCAAACCACCGTAAGCGTTCTCGCTTTCGTGGACCCGTCTTATGGCCATTAAGTCAAAGTTTGCATTTTCAAACAATTGTTATAAGGAGCTCTTGAATCTGATCAGCGATATCCTTCCTAAGAACCATAAGGTGCCGAAATACATGTACTAGTCAAAGAAAATGCTTTCTGCTCTCGGTATGGAGTATGAGAAGATTGATGTATGCCGAGATAATTGTATGCTGTTCTGGAAAGAACATAGTAATGAGGTGAAATGCTTAAAATGTGGTAAACCGGGATTCGTAGAGGTCGTAAATGAAGACGGAGAGAAGGTGACGACAGAGGTTGCTCATAAGCAACTTCGTTACATGCCTCTTACACCTCGGGTGAAACGATTGTTTCTCTCAAAGAAAACCGCTAGACATATGTGATGGCATAAAGAAGGTGTACGTGAGAATAATCAAGTAATGGTGCACCCATCTGATGGTGAGGCATGGAAGGCTCTAGATGATTTTGATGCAGACTTTGCTAGTGATGCAAGGAATGTTCGCATCGGGTTGGCAACAGATGGATTCACGTCTTTCAATGTAACCGCATCGTCGTACTCTTGTTGGCCTGTGTTTGCTATTCCATACAACCTTACACCTTTGTTTTGTATGAAATATGAATTTATGTTCTTGTGTCTCCTTATACCCGGTCCAGAGCATCCTGGAACACGACTAAACGTGATGCTGAAGCCCTTAATTGAAGAGTTGAAACAATTGTGGAAAGGAGTTGAAGCATATGACTATGACCAGAAGCAAAAATTCAATCTTCGAGTTGCGTATTTGTGGTCGGTCCATGATTTTTCGGCATACGGTATTTTTTTCTGGTTGGAGTTGTCATGGAAGGTTGACATGCTCGATATGTGCGAAGGACACAGATTGTTTCCATCTGAACTTCGGGGAAAAGATTTGTTACTTTGATTGCCATAGATGCTTTTTGCCCTTGAATCACCCATTTTGTTACAGAGGAACAATTTCAAGAAGGACAATATTGTTGTAAAGGGACCACCAAGGCGTTTAAATGGTAGAGAAATCGCTGATATGCTGAATGAGTTGGCCCTTAATGAAAATGAGGATGGATTTGTAGGATTCGGAACCGAACATAATTAGACCCACATATGTGGCTTATGGGAACTGTCGTATGTCAAATCACTAATTCTGATGCACAACATTGACGTTATGCATCAGGAACGTAATGTTGGTGAAAGCATTATAAGTACATGTATGGATTTTACTGACAGGACAAAAGATAATGTAAAGGCGAGAAGAGATTTAGCTGAGATTTGTAATCGACCAACCCTTGAGTTGAAGAATAATGGTGGCAAGCCACGTGCCCCATTTTGTTTAAAACCTAAAGAAAAAAACAAGTAATGAGGTGGTTGAAAAATTTGAAATTCCTAGATGGTTACGCCACGAGATTTAGAAGAGTTGTGAATTTGAAGATAGGGAAATTAAATGGATTCAAAAGTCACGATTACCACATAATAATGCAAAGACTCCTTCCTGTAATGTTTCGCGGGTACCTGAATGATGATGTGTGAAAGGCGTTAGCTGAGCTGAGCCATTTTTATAGACAACTTTGTGCGAAAGAAATTAAGAAAGATATGATGGAGATGCTAGAGAAAGAGATCCCGGTGCTTTTATGTAAATTGGAAAAAATATTCCCTCCAGGGTTCTTCAATCCAATGCAACATTTACTGGTTCATCTACCATATGAAGCTAAGGTAGGTGGCCCTGTGCAATATAGGTGGATGTATCATAGTGAAAGGTCCCTAAAGAAGCTTAGAGCGATGGTTGGTAATAAGGCCAGAGTTGAAGGTTGCATTACAGAAGAATTTAAATTGAAAGAGATAGCATACTTCACTAGTGTATACTTCGTTGAGCATCACAATGTCAACACACCTGCTACACGGTACCATATGGATGAAGACCATCCTTGTAGTGATCTCCAAATTTTTGGGTGGAAGGGCATAACTATTGGTGTCTCCACGACATATTATGTAACTCAGGAAGAACGAACATATGCCTTGCTCTACATGTACTCAAATATGGAAGAGAAGGAACAATATTTCGCGTAAGTAAATTCTTTTTAGTTTTATATTTTACCTCCAAATTGTATACCCGTTTTTTTACCTATTCATTACAATGACAGTATGTTTGATTCGAAATACTTGACGTCTGGTCGTCAACCAATGAAGAAGCAATTAGATAAATTGCGTCGAGAATGAGTAAATGGTGGGCCTAGTTTCCTCACTTGGTTCAGAGAACATGTAAATCCTTACATTTTGTGACACATATTATTTTACTCTACTAGGTTAATTATCTTATAATCTTCTATGATTTGCAGTGCGTGCTCGCTGACAATGTACATATAGACTTGCGACAGCTCTCTTACGGAAGTATTAGTGCCAAAAGTTATGGTCGCTATGATGTTAATGGTTTCCGCTTCCGTTCAACTATTTTTGAAGCATATCGACCTCTAGCGGCAACAACTAATACTGGAGTTGTTACAAGGGTCGTTGATGGACAAGGACACGAAACTATGTATTATGGAATCATCAAAAATATAATCGAGTACAATTTTGCCGGGAATAAGGAGATTAAAGTAGTCTTCTTCGATTGTGATTGGTTCGACCCTAAACATGGTACTCGTGAAAACCAATTTGGGATGGTTGAAGTCAAACACGCGGAATGATTATGTGGTTGCGATAATTCTGTCCTTGCTCACCAAGTCGAGCAGGTGTATTATATGTCGTACCCATGTGAAAAACTAAGTGCTTGGTGGGTAGTCTACAAAGTGAATCCTCGGGAACGTCTACACACCCCTAGTGATGGTGCTTATCAATTGGAGGTTGAAGAGGTCGATGAGGTTTACCAAGATGATGAATTGCCAACTTCGTTTAATGTAGAGTCAGAATCATCGACAAATTATTTTCTCGGCTATTCTAATGATGTAGCAGTTCCCGAGAAAAGGAAACACCAACATAAGAAGAAAAAAGTAACATGGCGTGCTTTGGGGAGAAAAGGACAAATTGATCCTGATTTTGATGATAATTGACAAGTAATTGTTTTCATACATGTATATGCAATATACTTCATATTACATGTTTTTTCATATGTACAAACCTTCTTTACTAATAAATGCTCGTTTGTGCTTGTTTTGAACAGGATGTCAAAAAAGGTGAATAGTGTCATGAGGAAGCTCTTCCGCTTGGGGAGTACATCGGCGAGTACTTCGGCGAGTACAACGATGAGTCAGGAGGACACCCTATTCCAGGGTATGCATAGATCCGACATTAATTGTTCGGCCTATTGCATTTCAACTGGATGATGAGGTAACTTTCAGATTGCTTTTTATGCCAGTTATAAACTATTACTAATTGTTTCAATACTATTTTGTAGGAGGAAGAACACTTGGAGAGTGCGGGTCACGAGGATGATCCGGTGGGTGGGGGGCTGGAGGGGGATGTCCCGGAGGGTGTGGGGCAGGGGGATGTCCCGGAGGGTGCGGCGCAGGGGGATGACCCGGAGGGTGCGGGGCAGGGGGATGACCCGGAGGGTGCGGGGCAGGGGATGTCCCGGATGGTGCGGGTCAGGAGGAGGGGCTGAGGCTTCCGGGGCCTCAGTATCTTTCAGGACGAGCCACCTGGTCGCCCCACCAGTAGTCTCTTCCGGTGGAGCCAAGATCGAGATTACGCCTGTAGGTGATGGGTAAGTCTAATACTCTTCTGTTGTTTTGCTTTTTTTCAAAAATTTCTTTCACTAAACTGACTTTATTTATTATGTATTTCTAGATCTTGGATTGACTCTCGGTTTGATGGCACTTCGAGGGTCAGGAAGGTTAACCAGATATTGGGTAACCTGTGTCGTCTGCACTACCCAAGGGTGCTGACAATGCCGACTGGTGAGTGGGTTCTATGCCATACATGGGACCAGTACCGGTTTGATCCTGACGGGCGCCACAGAATTGCTCAAGGGGCGGTGTCTCATGACTTCTGGGTATGTGTTTTTTCAATCTTCTATTAGTTTTAACACAAAGCTTTTCGAGTTACAACACTTTACTAATCATGACTTTTGCAGTTACGCTTTTGCTTGCTAGAAGTCGGCAATCACCATAATCATGCCCTTCAAGTCTTAAACAATAATGCACACAAGGTAGTGAAGGACGCTATTTCGTATGCCCGCATTCAAGCGAATAATGCTTACTACAAGGAGAAGCTAGGGCAACGAATGAGCAAGTCGACAGGCGCATCGTCAATATATTTGACTGAAGAACAATACCGTTCGGTAAAAAATTCCAACTTTTTAAATATTCGATTGTTGAGATTTGTTGTCATATAATCCAAATAGCATCTCTGTTCAGGTGAGGATTCCGTGGTTTGCAAACCGCGAGGATGCATATTTCGAATTCTGCAAGATTTGGTCTTCAGCTGCATTCAAGAAGACTTCCGAGCAGAAAAGACAATGCCGCGGGATGGATCCGAAGCACAGATATGGTGCCAATGGACATATTCGTCACGCTAAACGCATGGTAAGACCTCCTTCTGTCACTCTCTATCTATAAATACATTGTAATGCGACTAACTCATTTCTATTGTACAGGAAGCTAAATCTGGCAACGTGCCAAGTGACATAGAGGTGTATACCTATGGTCACAAAGGAAGTGATCCTACACAGCCAGATGTCTTGTGTAGCCAGACAGCCACGGACCATTTGGTGAGATGTTAGCAATGTTAAGAGTTTGCGTAATTTCATTTTTCTCCATCTAATCAGACATGTTTTTTGCAGGCGCAGTATGGTGAACACATGGTTCGACTCCATGGAGAGGACTATGATTGGCGGAGAGAACCTGTCGACCAAATGGCCGTGTACTCCAGCGGAGGTGGAAAAAGCCATGGACGGTGAGACAATGTTTTTATTAATGTTTTGTGTATGGTATTGTGATGGTAACTAACTCATTCAATGTTGCAGGTACTCCATGTTCAATGGAGTTATTGACTCGAGAGCGGTGAGAGCTCAAAAGTCATCTTAGTCATCGCAGAGCTCCGTCGGAGTTGGCTCCAGCCGTCGTAGCTCAGAAGAAAACCCCGAGGTGGTTCGGCTGAGGGAGGAAATGAGGCGGTACAACGAGCACAACAGGCAACAACAAGAGTACTATACCGCCTGCTTAGCACAACAGTAGGCGATGATCCAAGTAAGTTTAGTTTATAGTGTTGCAGTTAAAAAGTATTCAGAAATAGATTTAGAACTAACTGATTACATTACAACATGTGTAGCAACTAGCCCAGCAGCATGGTGGATTTGACATGTCCTTGTTCCAACCACTACCTCCCCCGCCACCACCACTATCTCCTACATCACCTGAGGTACCTCCTGACATATCGTTACTTCAGATACTTAAGTTAGCGTTTAGAAGGGTAGTTGAGTTCGTTCTCTAATTTTTTCTATTTCTTCAGAGTTTCCGTACGCCTGGTCAGGATGGAGCCTCCGGGGCAAATGTGGATGAAGCGGGAGGCAGCGGCGGCGCCGACGACCAAATGTGGGCGATCAGTGAGTATGGATGTGTATTGTGAAGTTTGATTGAATCTGGATGTGATATGCGCTTTGATATGAATTTGAATGTGTTATGTGAATCTCGATGTGTTATGTGACTTTGTATGTGAATGCGGATGTGTACTGTGACTTTGGATGTGAATTCAGTTGTGTTATGTGATTTTGGATGTGATGTGTGAAGTTTGGATGTGAGATGTGATTTTGGATGTTATATGTGAAGTTTGAATGTGATTTTGGATGTGAGATGTGAATTTGGATGTGTATTGTGAATGTGATATAAATTGTGTTTGGATGTGAGTGTGAATAGGGGAACCAGGAAAAAACAAAAAAAATACCAGCTAACTTCCGTCGGCTTTGACCATAGCCGACGGAAGTTAGCTGCTTTCGGCCACGTGGGCAGAAAGGCTAACTTTCGTCGGCTAGGGCCAAAGCCGATGGAAGTTAGCTGCCCCTAACTTCCGTAGGCCAGGCTGGCCGACGGAAGTTAACACCCCTCTACTGACGTGGCAGAATTCGGCGCTAACTTCCGTCGGCGACGTGAAGCCGACGGAAGTTAGCTAACTTCCGTCGGCGGCCGACAAAAGTTAGGTAACTTTCGTCTACTCGCTTCCGTCGGCCAAATGCCGACGGAAGTTAGCCTTTTGCCGATGGAAGTTAGTTTCTTCCATCGGGAAAGGGCTAACTTCCGTCGGCTTTGGCCGACAGAAGTTCCCTGGATTGTTGTAGTGAGTCATTGATCACGTACAAGCGATGTGTCAGTTGGATGCTAGCTGTGCGGCCAACAACTAGGTGTAGTAGCGTATCCGACTACTATCGTCTCAACGTGTTCAATGTTGCTGGTCTATCAGGGCCATGTTGTACAACATGTTATCATGCTTTACTCATACAATAGATTAGTTCTAATCTATAAAACCGATCTATTTATAGACAAAGATTCAATTGCATGCATATTTTGATGATAGTAGATTGCTGTTGTAGATCAATTCTGCCACGGTAGAGCTTTGTGCTAACAACGTGCTGACAAAATGCTCTACTACTTACATTGTCCAGAACCTTTGCGATAACGAACAAGACTCAATATGTGGGGGAAAATCGAACTTCTTTATTGCTCAGGTTCAACCGTATTACAAATAAGGAGAGGATCTCTTTATTTATAGACAAAACCCTAGAAGATAGACATGCACACAATCAAATTATATTGCCATGATATTTAGTATTTCGGTTTCCTAACAACTTTGATGTAATCAGAATTAGTGGCGAGAATAATTTAGATTATGTCTGTCCTAACGTCTAAAACAATACGTTCTGATGAGCATTGGGGTCTTTCGTTTAGACATAACGACAGAATGATCAGTGGTAGATGTGATTATAGTGTTTCTCCTATTCTACAACATTTATTCCCAATAATTAAAAAAGGAAACGGCAACATAGATAATTACACTTAGAGAAAATTTTGTATATGCCAATGAAAGTTCACTAGTTTCTATATACGTCACTGAAAATTTATTGTTTTCATATATACCATATCCATATATGTCATTACCATTAGTTACAACTATTAGTCAACATTAGTTTTTTTAAATGTCATAACTACCCTCAGCTTACAAAGCTATCTAGCCTACTTTGCTCTTGGTGTTGGTGTCATTTTTGGTCACACGTATGGCTTAGGAGGTCTGTTTAACTCTAGTGCAGGTTCTACAATCTTAGAATAAAGGAGGTTTTGAGCGTGCCAATCAGTTTGATCTGCAAGTTATAAGGGAATAGAAAGAATAATATTAGTAGCAAAGCCGATCGGCTACCAAACCGATGACCATGATGATATATAAAAGAAACGTGAGTAGTAGCGCCAATCGACTATTGAGCCGATGACCATGGCCAGATTATTGGGATTTGATAATACCATCGGCCGATAAGACACACGTCCCATGTACAAAAGGCCGATGAATACCTTCGGATGAAAACAAAATTAAGCGCGGACTTAAGGATAACCTATCAGCTTGTACTCTGGTAGAAACTAAATCTAGCATACTAGAGAATACATCCATACTATCAAACCATCATAGCAACAAGATTGGACTTAACCAAGGCAGTCGCTAAATCATGATTAATCAATAATACTTTAACATATCAGGCATGCTTTATTCATATGAATGGTGCACAACATGAATAAGATACAATGGATCGAGATATTGAATTTAACCGATGAAGCCTTGAGCCACTATACCTAACTCACATAAGTCTAAGAGATTGTGACGATGCAGCCTTAGACCTAGCAATCACACCAAGATAAAACGACGATCATATTGACCAGGCTGATGCCTCAAGATATCGATACGATGCAACCTTGAAGAACGTCGATCCAGCCAATACGACCGTCGGGGTGACGGGACTCACCTCTTCGCTAGAGATCAAAACGATGCAGCCCATCTCTGAATGCCAAGTCCCACCGCGATTAACCTTGGAAGCCAAGGGTGACGATGCACCGAGGGTAGTGTGTGGTTGTGTTTGTTGTCTTCTTCTCTAACCTAGCTAATAGTTACATATTTATAGTCTGGAGACTTGTCGTTCGCTACGATAACCATAACCGATTTCAGATTTGTCTCTATCTCCCTTCGTCCTCATCGGCTCCTCCGCATCCGGCCACATCTAATCACTTAGACGGACTTCTTTGACCACCCTTTGACCAGACTCCTTTGACTTCTGTTGACCATGCGACACTCTTAATAAGCTTAGGCTTTTACCAAATCTCGGCGTCAACACTTGACTAGTCTTAATTGCGATAGATTGAATGAGTTATTGATACACGCATATTGGCCAGAGCAAGTGTTAGCAGATCGTAGAGCTTAAATCAGTGACGGACCTAGAATTTTACTAGTGGGTATGCCACATTAAAATCTTTGTATATAATTCGATAAAAATATTTTTCTAATTAAGTAAATAAATATTAAATTTACAATGCAATTTAGTATATACGTAATAAATAATACTAAATAATATTATAAGTCTTAAATTAAAAGATCAAATTAAAAATTTACATAAATATAAATAATTTAAACATCGTACTAACATAGCCATACTTTATTATGTTTTTAGTCATAAATAATATAGTGTTTAATCTGATTTAATCACTAAACTTAATGTGGCATGCACATAAATAATAAGTGTTAATCATTATACTAAAGAAAAAACAAAAAACACTAAATTATTTAGCACAAAAGAACAGGCTGTCTGCTGCTACCAGTCCAAACAACAGAAACGAAGGAATAAATACCTCCTCCGCTGCGCTGTGAAATTGTTTTTGCAATAAAAATCGCTAAATATCTATTTCTTTGGTTTAGTCCAGTGCACCTTCGGTCCGTCACTTGCTTCAATCGTTCTTGATTTTTAATGAGCCGAGAATAATTTTAACATTTAAAAAAAATTAATGTTAATTAATGGTTAAAACTAATGATAATAACATATATAGATACATAAAATTAAAGCAATGACATATATAAGAATAACAAGTAAAACGATGAACTTTTAGGTGGTGTTTGATTTACTGGACTTTAGTCCGTGTCGCATTGAATGTTTGGACATCAATTTAAAGATTAAATTTGAACTGATTATAAAAATAATTACAGAATTAGAGAATTATTCACGAGACAATTTTTTAAGCCTAATTAATCTATAATTAGCAAATATTTACTGTAGCATCACATTGTCAAATCACGGCGTAATTAGGCTCATTAAATTCGTCTCGTTAATAATCCACCAATTATAAAATGTGTTTTATAAATAGTCTATATTTAATACTCTAAAATTGCATTCAAACATCCGATACGACGAGACTAAAATTTAGGACTAAAGAACCAAAATAGGACATTAATAATATTCATAAGCTGATTTTTTTACCATTCCTATCTTCTCACCTCCTGACAAAAAAAGACACCAAATTCCCAATTCTTACGGGGCCCTACCCCCCAAAAGAAAAGACAAAATCACCTAAAATTTTGGAAAAGACAAAAATAAGGCACACAACTAATCCATTGGTTAATAGTGTAATTAGTGAGAATCTGAGGACCTCCTCGCGAAAACACAGCAAGGCTAATAATATAGTCGGCTGCTAGCTTGCAGCTTATCTTTTAGCCTATTCGTATAGTAGTTAACTCTTCAACATTAATATATGATCAACTTATCTCTCTCACAAAATTTCTTGGTTCATGTGTCTAAGCTGGTTACAAACTTACAACTTGCTTAGAGTAAGTATAATAAGCTTACGTAAGCAGGCTACAAGACTTGCCACATCAGATTAGTAGTGAGGTGGAGGAGAGAAGAAATGAGAGAGAATAAAAGTAGGCTACTAGTTAACAGCCCATATATGGTTCCAATGAACATTGTGAGATGATATAATATGTTACACATTAAATGTATGATACATATAGCCAACTAACTATTATATGAGTTGACTATTAAATTAGCTACATGTGACATGACACAAATATAAAATCAACAACTAGCTATATTATAGCTCAGTATTTAATCATTTAATCTGCTTATAGCTTACTTGCAGAATGTTATTATACTTGCTCTAAACACCATCCCGTCGTCGTCCTCTCCACCGTAGTAGCATCGCAAATTCCCAAGGGCGGCAGCGAGCAAGCAATCAAAGCAGCCAAGCAGAGAGTAGAGAGCCAAGAAACCTCGAGGTCTTCCCGAGAGAAGCAAGATTTGCGGAATAGGAGCCCTGGCAAGAGATGCTGTGGTAAGCATGGCGGCGCTACAGGAGCGGGACTACATCAGGCTTTCGCCGGCGGCGGCGGCTCTAGCCACAGAGCTCCGGCTGGGTCTGCCGGGAACGGACGAGTATGATTCGGAGGGGGGTTCGGCAGCGGCGCCGCTGACGCTTGAGCTGCTGCCGAAGGGCGGGGCGAAGCGCGGGTTCGCTGACGCCATCGTTGGGGTTCCCGCCGGCCAGCCGCGGGAGGCGGCCGGGGGCAAGGCGGCGGCCGTGAACGAGGAGGAGGATAAGAAGAAGGCGCAGGCGCAGGCGCCGGCGGCGAAGTAGGTGGACTTGAGACTCGGGTCGGTGTGTGTGGGTTCGCCCAGTTGGTGCGTTGGTGGTTTAAGCTCAGAAAAAAAAACTTTTTTCCTTTTTGCAAAAGTTATTTTTCTTTATATTGTGTTTTGTGGCAGGAGTTGATTCCTAACTTTTATTTTGCGGCGATTCATGGGATTTATTATGTGTGTTTGAGTGTTTCTACGAACTTGGGTGAAATCAAAGTTGGAGCTCTTCATGGGGTTTATTGATATCTATGCATTCGATTTTCGTCACTGGAGCTCTGACAATTTTGGCGATTTTGCTGAGAGATCAATTATTTTGATGGGCTTCATTTAAATTGTTTTGAAGAAATCCTTTACTTTTTACTTTTTAGTATACTCTATTCTGAATTTTCCTGATTGATTTGAGTTTGGCTGTTCGTGTTTGCACAAAATTTTTGTATAATAATAGTTTTAGCGGGAAAATACCTGTCTTTGTTATGCAAAAGCTGTAGAAGCTTTCCTTTCTTCCTTCTTGTGGTGATCACCGTTTCTACTGTCAAAAGAGTAAACTTTTGTTCTCTACCTGTTCATTAATTGCCGTTGCAAGCTCGTAATCCGGCAAAACCTTGTTCTTGCGGTTCAATTCTTGCTGTCAATTTCAGTTGTTTGTGCACATTTTCAAGCAATCTCTGAAGGGTATGGTTTTGAGTGTTACAATTCATGGCTGCAATTATGTAACAGGGCGCAGGTGGTAGGATGGCCACCAATCCGCAGCTACAGGAAGAACACCATGGCGATGAACCAGCCTGCTCTGAAAGGCAAAGACGACAACGAGGCAAAGCAGGCTCCGGCCTCTGGGTGCCTCTATGTCAAGGTTAGCATGGATGGTGCTCCTTACCTCAGGAAGGTGGACCTCAAGATGTACAAGAACTACAAGGAGCTCTCGCTGGCTCTGGAGAAGATGTTCAGCTGTTTTACCGTCGGTGAGCTCTCGTTTTATTGCTTCGATTGATGCCATTTTTACCATGTCGAGGTAGATCTAGTTTCCTTTGGACTTGAAGGCCAGACAATTCGCCGTGCTTCTTATTAATTTGGCATTTTACATACAGTAGTTGTGTAGTGTAAGTGTGTAACTGTTGCTTCAGTAGCTCAGTGTATAAAGAACTAGGACAATATGTTCAGTTATTTAAATATTAATCGTTTTCTGGATTGTGGGTTGGTTCTCATCCAATCTAGCAACACTCTTATGCAAAGTCTCATCAAATCACGAAGCTTTTGGTTTGGATTGTTCTACTTCTGCCCGATTTGTGACCTGCTAAATTCTGTTTCTTTTGCTTGTGAGTTGAAAAAATGCATTCAGTGGGTAATAATAGTATTGCCCATTATTCATTCAATTTAGTTGCTGACATAATTTGGATTTGTTTTCCATCAGAGATCAGTCTGCATCAATTCTATTTGTTGCTCAACTCAATGTGAAATGTTCCTGAACAGAGTTTGCATTCATATTTTCTGTTCTGGCAGGCCATAGTGAATCAAATGGTAAGTCAGGGAGAGATGGATTATCTGATTGCTACATGAAGGATCTTAAAAACGGGATGGAACTTGTGCTCACCTACGAGGACAAAGATGGAGATTGGATGCTTGTTGGTGATGTTCCGTGGCGGTGAGTAACGATGATACCGTGAAATTTGTTTCCTACAATCTCAAGCAATCTTGATGCTTTTCATCTGTATGACTGTATCTGCAAATATGAAATTAGTAAAGTCTTATGGCATGTTTGTTTCAGCTTCTTGGCAGCTGCAATGAAACAAATGTTCCAGATTATGAACCCAGATTGTAAGAATTTGTAGCCGTAGAATCTGGAAATAAACTAAAATTCAGAAGCTAGGAAACATAAGTTTCTCTGGTTTCTTACTAGCTAGATACTCAGACTAACTAGCTACTAAAAATTTCGAGCTACCAGAAGCCGAAACAAACAGGCTCTTAGTGCCTTATGCTTTACTAGTTTAATGGATCGACTTATTCTAGCAGGTTGCATTGTTTAGTATATTATTTTCTAGTTACATTGTTAATGTCTTTACTGTTTAGTCAATAAAAAAGCATGAAGCTATGGTTTCTGACGAATCATATTCTTTTTTAAGCGAAGACTTTAAATTTCATTTGCCCAGCATATGCATTATTTTTATAAAACGATGAGAACAGCATGTAGTTTAGAAACATTTGGGTTATACTTATATTAACAAATACCAAATTGCAGCCCTTGTGTCATATTCAAATGTGATGGTGGTGGGTCCTAGATTTCATTCTCCTTGAACACCCATGATGTTTTTATTTCCCGAAATTTTATGGTCTGCACTGCATTGCAGTTGCTGTCCCACCTAGTTTTCTCACATTCCAATGAGTTCTTGACTTGAGACCAGAACATGTTGTCCTTAAAGGGCTGTCTGACAGATAAGTATTTTTATTTGTTGTATTGCAGGATGTTCACAGACAGCTGCAGGAGGCTGAGGATTATGAAGGGGTCAGATGCAGTGGGCCTTGGTAAGTGCAGATATTGTGTGATTACCTGTATCCATGCCTTTTTTTCTGTGGAAGCATAGAGGAGAATCTACTGTATGTAGCTCTGCATAAGTGTATACCTGCACCATTATATCATGATCAGAATTCAGAAGTGCCAGTTTGCATGAACTAGGTTAGGTCTGTTCCATTAACTGCAGGACTGGGATATCTGGTTATCATGTTTTCTTCATGGATCAATCTCTGCATAAGAGGAAACATTGTCTCCTATGTTAACCATGGGAAACACAACATTTCATATTTTTTTTGTGCTTATTACATGCTTGTAACATTATAAGTTACCCTTGTTTTTTCAGCTCCCAGGACCACTGAGAAGAGCAAGAACCAGAACTGAGCTAAAGATGATTCCCAATCTGAATATCTGATCCCTGCAATCACATCACTCTTACTTGTAAGGCTCCATTCTCAAAACCACAAGGGTAATTAATGGTCTTCAGTTGTGAGAAGGGGATTACTTGTACCTATGTGTCGCCTGCTTTGTTTCTTTTTACTTTTTAGTTTTTCTTTGGAACAATTATGTTAGATCTTAAGCACAAGTTGTATAAGTCTCTGTAAGTTTTCCTACTTAACCTGAGCTTGTAGTTTCTGCTGTAAATTATTGTGCTGTATGATGCAAACTGTTTTTGGAAGTCTTGCTTGCTGCTTGCAAGTTGCAGTCTTTTGTCTACTTTGCAAGAAAGTTCATTTCTTCTGATGTTTTCTGAACCAGTGCCATCTCTGGTGCTTACATGGCTGATCACTCTCATCCTTGATAAGTTATCAGCTTTTGGTATGGCATGCAATTGCATCAGATGGTGATTATTCTAGTTAGTTGGAAGATCACACCAAGTTGTCATGGCCTTCTCTTTTCTGTTCTAAGGCAGTGTGCACTGGCTTTCTTCAGCTAGTGGCGCCTTACATCTCAAAACCCTACCACAGGTAGCTGGTCCAGGTTCTTGAGTTCCTTTTGGTGTCTGGTCCTTTCCAGACCTATGAAGCATGCATTGCAAGATGGTGCAAACCCTGTTCCTTCCAATAGTGGCCTTCTATCAGTGCTTTGGTTAGTGGGACCTTCCTCCATTCCATCAGTTATCCTTTTGCTGGTGCTATCATGCTGTCCATGGAAAAAGAGTAGGAAGGAGGCTCTGTTGCAATCATTCACCCAGCATCACGTTAAAGAAGATGAAGAATATATATGTTAGAAGAAAAACCTTGAGCTGCCAGATGCACTGCACTGATGCTTGCCTGAGTCAAGTTCATCAAGCTCCTGACAGATTCTTGTTGTTTTTGCAGTGGCTTGGTAGTGGGCATATGCATCTGGTTGTGTGGTGCACTTGAATGGAATATTTTATGTTCCATTAATGTGGTGCTTAATATGTGTGAGGTGTCCTGTCATTCTGGAACACAGGAGATGCTTATGCCTCTTGAGTTTTGGTTACTTCTTGCATGTCACCATTAAAGCCTGGCTTGCAATTTGGGGAGGGAAGAAAACATCAAGGGAACCTTGGAATACATTGCCTTTTTTCGATAGTGGAATTAAATCTAACCTCTATATCCATCCATGGCATGGATTGTTTGACCTAGCAAATTACTCCACATTGTAGGGGGTGGGATATTATGTTGAGAAAGTTCTTTATATATCATTGGAAGTTCACCCGATCCCTTATATATCACTCGCTCTCTCTTTAACATGTGATACTGGTACTCATATGTCAATAAAAGAGCCATGCTTCTGCTACTTGGTTACTGGTTACCGGTGAAACAATAAATTTTGGTTTAGTCTGAATTCTGATTCGTCAGCATCAGCATGTGGTTGCATGCTCAGCAATTGGTTTTGTGTTGTGGCGTCGCCTTTTGTGTGTTGCTCACAACTAACCCCTCAGTGTTTGGAGTAACCTAAAGTAAATCATCTCTTCGGTTTATGTTCCCTGAACTTTTAGAAAATTTTATTTGCAAGAAGATGATTTTGTTTTAAATTTGGTCTGCTTTTACCAGTTGCGAGAAGAAAGACTAGCTCACTGTGGACACCCATCATATACATGGGTTAATTTTTTCTATGCCATTATAATTTTTATAGTTTTTAAATATGTCATCGGTGTGTCAATGACAAATGGAGTTACCACAATCATTGATAGTGACATGTAGACAATTCTTTAAAATTACAATGGTATGTGAGTAATTTTCCCCGATCAAGAAATAAAGTATTGAATTGATTGGACTTCCAATATAACCAAACAACTCAAATTAGGTTAAAAACTATAGTGAATCAAAATCAAATAAATGGAATATGAAAGTATTTAACCTAATGTAGGGGGGTTTGGGATGTGGGGACTCTATGTGGTCACATGGCCTATACATGTCTAAAGATGACCCTGCTTACTTCCGGAGTTCCCCAATTGTGAGGTGTCGGTGAATCATCGGCTAGTCCACGTAAGAGGTATCCGAGGTAGTGATTAGATGTATGTAAGGGAAGCGCAATGCCTTCAAATCCGATAGTCAACTTTAGAACACAAAAGTCAATGTTTACACTAGTTTAGGCCTCCTAAAGGATAATAGTTCTACGTTCAGTATTTTGGTGTATAATATGATAGTAGATCTTACAATACGACACAATCAAGCTATAAAATCTTTGGGTGTCAAAAGCAAGAAAAATATGTTAAAAAGCTTGTCCTCTTGGGGTCTCGTCTCCTTTATATACTCAGGAGGTGAGCCTAATAACACATGACTCTATTTCAAATAGGACTTGTATTGCCTACTAAACTTGGGCACTAAATCCTTAATTATAGGGATTCTGGTACAAATAAATCTTTAGATATCATATCCAAAACTTAAATTTTCGATAAGGACTTAACTTTTTATCAAAATTAAACCCTTATTTATAGGTCATACCGAATGATCAATGCTTGTCTTGGTCTGCCTTGATTTGGTTTGATAGACTCAACTATGGAGTACCTAAGGGTCACATCCCTGACATGACGTGTGCTGCCAAATGCCCCACACTCTAGCCTAGCAGGCATTGTAGAACAATAAAAGTCAATAATTGTGATGCCTATGATATATTTTATCAAGCTTGTTCCAAAACCAGTTCATGACTAGTTATCGGTGATGACCAAATAACTGATTATTAGTAAAAAAATGAATTTAATAACTGTTTGTTGAAAATGAGATTGTTGAAAATCGTGGTAACTGTTTGTTACCACGATTTGTATTGTTAGGTTTAGTCTCACATCAAGTATTGATGATAAGGGAGTATAGTTTAAAGTTGGGTATTAAAAGGTGGATCAATCCTCACACAATAGACTAAGTATTCTCATAAATTTAAGTTATGACTCTTGTTAGATCTATAAGTGAGTAGACCTGGTTCAATCTAGGCCTACTCGCAAAATGTAATGGATCATGAAATTGACATCAGAGCTAGGTTGAAAAACCCATAAAGAATCTTTGTGGCATCACAGGAGATTAGACTTGCCCAAGTGTGTGGACCATGTTCCATGTATGATGGGGAGATTTTGAGGTTTAGTCTCACATTAAGTATTCATGATAAGAAAGCTAGCTTAAAAGATGTAATAGGTCTTATATATCATACGAGTATTTTAGATTGAGTGGGCATGAAATTTAAGTTATGGCTTCAATTGAACATGTGAGTGAGCAAGCTTAATTCGACTTAAATTAGTTGACCACTTATTATCCATAATATTAGAGCTGACCACTTATTACCCATCAAATCTATAATATTAGAATGCATCCTTAATCAAAATCTTGATTTGGTAGTTATCATTTGTAACACAGTTATAACACAACGAAAACACGGTAGACACACAACAAATTCATTATAGGTAGGCTCGACAAGATTAACAACAGTAAGAAATAGTTGAAATAGGTTTAAAGTGGTGTGTCGAACATGTAACATGTGGTCCTAGAAGATAGGTTAGAGCTAGCCTAATGATTTAGCTAATGGATAGTTTTATACTTGTGCCATGTCATTTATAATTATCTAATAATCCACTCATACAATAGTTACCTATATATATGATATGTAATCTATCATATCATCTCATAAATTTTATGGGAACTTATACCAATGGGCTATTAATTAGTAGCTCATTTATCTTCTCTCTTTTCTATTTTAACACCAATTTAATGTTATAACTCTTTTAACTTATTTACATCAGTCTATTATACTTGTTCTTACGAGTTTTCGACAACGCCGTAGTGCTCTCATCGGTGCCTGAGAAGACACCCGTGTTCCAGGCGATTGAGAGAATTATCGGGTTCAGGCTCGTGTGGAACCAAACAGGATCCTTTGTAGTTGGTCTCACCGACTGCGGAAGGCAGTCGCCGTCAGATTTCGATTCGACGAATGTCGAAGGAAGACTTCGCAGTAGACTCCGTACGAGGTGGGGCACACCTCCACAACGTCGGGGGTCTCTATAGAGTCAGATCCATATTAAATAGCACGAATCGTGACCACAGAAGGTAGAGCTCCCGACGAAGAGAAAGCCGGTTCCGTGTGGAACGCCATGGTCGAGAGGGACGAAAGGCAGAGCAGACAGGCGAGGGGAGGCTTTCATGCGTGGCGCAATGCACAGGATGCCCGGGTTGAGCCACGAGCAGAACGACGACGGGATGGGTGAAGGTGAAGCAGGCAATTAGCACGACACGTGGCGGCCGCGTGGCATGCACTCCCTCTGCCATGCCCGCTCACCAAGACGCACGTGCCGGAGCCGGTTGGCGGAGAGAGACGACGGGGTGACTGATAGGTGGGGCCTCGAGCCCATTGGCAGTGAAGAGTAGAGTGGGATTCTCTGATTCGATCTGGAAACGTGGTCACTTAGGGATTGTTTGGGAGGAGGGGGAGTAAATCTCTAGGGAATAATAGCCCAAGGGGGATTTTATGTGACATATTCCTTCCTCTCCAACTCCATGGGAAGAAATTCCCCTTCAGGGAAATATTCCCAGCCACTATTTGGAAACCGAAGAGGATAAAAATCCTCTTGTCCAATCCATAGTATAAAAAAGCTCTAATTTTTATGAATTCAATTGCATGTGGAGTAAAGTTTACTCACACATCACTCACTCTCACTCAACCAGGACAATACAAAGCTGTAATTTTTATGAATTCATTAGTTGGTCATGCATGTTGATTGGAGAGCGCAAACATGCCTAACTAGTCCACTATTTGAAATTAATCTAGCATAAACTGGCATAACATATTTGCAAAAACATCACTTCTCCAACATCACTAAATAATTAAACTACTTCAAAATACTTGTTAAAAAAACTCAAAAATACTTGTGATACCATGCATGCGCGTCCACGAGTTAATCTCCATATTAGAATTTTCAGGAATATCTATCCGGCCAATCATCAAAACATCTTACAAAAGTAGGCAAATGTCTTTAATCCACGAAAGACTAAACCATTCCTGACTCGGGCCAAAAACAACATCCAAATCTTGCGAAGTCGAGGGAATGAAAAGAAATAGAAAAACTAAAAAACACATTGTCCACTCTTCGTCGAAAAGCATCTCCTGGTATCGGCACTCACTGCACAAGATACATAAAAGGATCGATCATATCATGCAGAAATTCCTCAGCCTTAACAATGAAACTGAATGCACATAACAAAATAGTTTTGCGTAGTTTATTCCTACTAAGATGTGCTGCAACCAGTGGTGCTCATGTTCCTGTTCTGTTTGTAGTTGCAACAAATCATTAATTGATGTACAAATCATTAGGCCAACAAGCTAAGCATTCAGATCATGTACAGATCATTAGGTGAATCATGTACAAGTTTGACACACTTGTCACTATTAGTCATCTAGTAGCTACGAGCTAATATCAATCTCTGTCCCTATTAGTTAACTATTAGTGATGAACCTCACTAATAAATACCATTAATTGATGGAGTCACAATGTTCACATCCATTATCAAGCTAATTAGCTTCCTGATGAATTTACAGCTAGCACAGGGGATCATGTATTCAATGATATTTCTTTGAAGACTAGGAATAACATGGCCATCAGCTGGTTTATTCATAGGTGAAGTAGGCAAGTACTTCCCCTGCTAATGAATATTGGGTTTAATTAATCTACTATAGATATTCACACCAATATTGCTAAATCAACTAGGCAAAAGCAAATAAGTAATAGTGACATATTTAATAATCTATACAACTCTTTTGAATCGTCTCAAAGTATAGCATCACAAGGAGTAAATATTTTTAGGGCAAAGATTCATACCTTGGAAGCAATTTCACCCTTAATCCATAGTAGACGGATATTTGGATTCTTAAAGTTGATGAAGATTTCACGATTCAGCTCACATTTGAATATATTAGTTGCAAGTGCTTTTTCCTCATATGATAGTTCTTCAATTAACTCAAGAATAGAAAGACAATTCTTAATAGAACAATCATCTTTTGGTTTTGTTTTCCATCCAATTCATCATTAAAATCACTAGTTTGCTTCTTTCTAAAATCTACATACTCTTGTAGAACTCCAGCAATCTGATTTTGCTTTCTCTTTTTTCCATAACTAGCTCCTTTATGTCCATAGCATGATGAAGTTCTATGTTCTTCTTCATCAAGGTGTATAGTATTGTTTGATTCCCTTTGACCATCAGGATTTGTTAAGAATGGGTTCTCATTAACTTCAGGAGTATTATCTAGATTGACATATTCATTTTGTGATGGTGGTGGAAGATCAATTGTCTCTATTGATGTGAAATTTAACTCACCTGTAGCAATGCTACCTATTTAAGCATTCAACACAAAAATCAGAATGTTTTCCTAGAGTTGTATAACATCATTAATTAAGTGTACATAGTATGGAAAGACCATCACTAATGAATGCATGTAGAGGCAAGAAATTACCTTCATACAATTTTTCCATACTGTCAAAGAGAGGAAAGGGTTTTGAGCGAATTTTTTTCACTTTTGGAATGTCCTGTTCAATTCAAAAGAATTAGTTGAAAAGATAATAAGTTTACTACTAGAAGTGATAGAGTAAATAGTATTAACTTACAAAGTTTATCTCATATTTCTGGTTCAGCAATGATCATACATAAAGAATCATGCCATCCCGTACCACTTTTCTTCCTTGCATCACGAATTGCCCTATAGGTTTCTTTGAGCTCTTTCTCCTTCTCTTGAATCTGCATTTTTATAAATCCTGCTAATGGAAATTTTTCATTGAACGACCTAATAATGCTTTTCCATCCCTTGATTGTCCAACCATTTTGGCCCATGAACTTCTCATGCATATGATCATGAAAGTATATCAACAAGTCCTTTCTCATAGTTAAAAATCCATGAGACACGTGTAACTTCTCCTTTACTCATTGCTACACTATGAAAAACATACAAATAGTCATGAATACATAATCTATGGGATCTAAAAAACATGCATGAAGGATCTAGTGTGTACCTAAATACTACTAATACTATTTGTAGTTTATTGATACAACTTGTCATGCTCGATTTTGAGTGTAATGTTTCCACATTTGCATTGCAATTTGATCTCGCAGTACATTTCCATCATTGCATTGTAAGTTGTCATCATTTTGATGGTTATCATCTCCCTCTGGTAGGTCAATGTAATTAGTTGTTTGGATATAACTAGGTTGGTGATCCAACCAACTCTCGTCTCCATTTAGGGTTCTAATTATGTTGTGGAATAAGGCTGCTGCTGCTGGAATTTTGATTTGAGATTCTATGGGATGATGTGTGCCTAATTTGTGCCCATGCGCCCCTGCGCGAGAAGACCACCGGGCGCGCCTGTGTGTGGGAGACGACCACCGGCCGCGCCGGCACTAGCAGCTCGCAGCTGTGCGAGCGAGAGCCCCCGGCTGCGCCTGCGCGTGGGAGGCGACCACCGGCCACGCCTGCACTTCCCCACCGACAACCTTATCCTCCCCAATCCAAGCGCGTGCGCAGCCTTCGCGTTCTGGAGTTGCGGCGAGGAGGACTGGAATCACGCAACCACTCGGCAGATCGGGCGGAGGATTGTGCGCCGGTGCGTGGGAGGCGACCACCGGCCGCCCCTGCGCGAGGCAACCACCGGCCGCGAGGTGCGAGTGGGAGATGGAACCGGCCGCCACAACGGGGAGAAGCAGCCACGATAGAGGACGTGTTTTTTTCTCTCCCCGGGGATAGACAGGGTTAGGGTTAATGTGGCCTGTGGAAATTTTGGCCCACTCATCATCCAAATGGCTATTGCGGGCTGACAGGAATAAAAAACCTGGGCCAAAATTTACCCCGGGTTTGGGACAAAATCCCCACCGGGATTGGGCCTCCCAAACAAGCCCCTTAGTGATTTTAGCCGAGGAAAAATATGGTGTAAGAAAGCTTCAAAAATCTT
The DNA here is from genome assembly GCA_019279435.1 of Zizania palustris. Lineage (NCBI taxonomy): Eukaryota > Viridiplantae > Streptophyta > Magnoliopsida > Poales > Poaceae > Zizania > Zizania palustris. Next base: position 28,529,788 of record JAAALK010000080.1, read on the forward strand.
GAAATTTCAACAGGAGTTAGTCCATGTTATACTCAAGATCATGGTGCAAGTTTTGTGGAATTTGAAATTTTGGTTGGATTTCGGCAGTCATTCAAAGAAGGGTAAATGACTAAGGGTTTTTGAGCCTAGCAATCCCCGGCTAAAAAAGTTTATGTTCTTTACGGATAATAGGCTGATATATAGATGACGAAGATATTAAGTGTCCACATCACTTAGAAAAATTATATAAGCAATGCATGAATTTTTGAAATCTTTTTATGCGTGAATAATTCATAGATAATCTTAAAGCACTTTGCTTAAATGGAGCTTCAGATTCCAGGAATATATTTCGAGATTCTAAATTATAGTTTATTTATAGATTTTTTATCAAATTTTATATGTAATTGTACTTGTTATAAATATGGCTAACTTCCCAGTAGATCCCGTTTTAATGAAATTTAGTACCAACTAACTCACATCTTTTTCACACATTTTATTTCAGTTTAGTTAAACCCGTGAAACGTTAGGAATATCTATATGGCCGTTTGAAAAATTTGCAAAAGTAGTATGTGGCCGACTAGATGCCACGTCAGAAGTGTCGACTGGAATTGACGTGACAGATTCTGATATGGGGCGGCATCCGTCGATACTTGAAGTGTCGATTGGAGTTGACATGGCATTCAGTCGTCACTTTAAGTGCATGATACTTTTGTAATTTTTTCAAATGGCGATATAGATTTGAATTTTTTTAAAAAAAATATTTAAAAAAAAATTCGAAACGTTAGTATGATCCCCGAAAGTGTCGCCGCTCCACATGCTATCCCTTCGTGTAGTTTTTCCTTCTAAGCCATGCATGCAAATGCAAACCAAACGTCTCCTTGCAACAATGGCGAGCCGCATGGGGCTCCGAGAAGCTAGGAAGCGAAGAACCCGCATGTCGTCATGGTGATCGGTGCCAAAGCCATCGACAAGTTCACACGGCGGACGTCGAGCGGGCGCTTAGCCGCCAGCAACCTTGGAGACGACGACGACATCGACGTCGCGCGCGAGCACTCCGGCCACCATGAATGGCGACTATGCCAACAACTACACTGTCCTCATGCCGCCCACACCGGACAACCAGCCCTCCGGAGCCGGGGCGCCGCCGCGGTACGCGGGTGGCTCCAAGCCGGACGATCTGCCCCTCCCGCCTTACTCATCGTCTTCCTCCAAGCTCGTTAACCGGCGAGGGGGCGGCGACGACGGCGGCGGTGGTTCCAAGATGGACCGGCGGCTGTCGACCGAGCGCGTACCGTCGCCGTCCACCTCTAAGTCGCTGCTGCTGCGCACCCAGACAGGGGACTTCGACCACAACCGGTGGCTGTTCGAGACCAAGGGCACGTACGGCATCGGGAACGCCTACTGGCCGCAGGGCAACGGCGCGTACGACACCGACGACCACGACGGTGGCGGCGGCGGAGGCGGCGCCGTCAAGATGGAGGACCTGGTCGACAAGCCGTGGAAGCCGCTGAGCCGCAAGGTGCCCATCCCTCCGGGCATCCTGAGCCCCTACAGGCTGCTCGTCATGGTGCGATTCGTGGCGCTGTTCCTCTTCTTGGTTTGGCGCGCGACGAACCCTAACATGGATGCCCTGTGGCTGTGGGGGATCTCCATCGTGTGCGAGTTCTGGTTCGCCTTCTCGTGGCTGCTCGACCAGATGCCCAAGCTGAACCCGATCAACCGCGCCGCCGACCTCGCCGCGCTCAGGGAGAAGTTCGAGTCGGTGACACCGGCGAACCCGACAGGCCGCTCGGACCTGCCGGGGCTGGACGTGTTCATCTCCACCGCCGACCCGTACAAGGAACCACCGCTGGTGACGGCCAACACGCTGCTCTCCATCCTCGCTACCGACTACCCCGTGGAGAAGCTGTTCGTGTACATCTCCGACGACGGTGGCGCGCTGCTGACCTTCGAGGCCATGGCGGAGGCATGCGCGTTCGCCAAGGTGTGGGTGCCATTCTGCCGCAAGCACGGCATCGAGCCGCGCAGTCCAGAGGCGTACTTCACGCAGAAGGGTGACCCGACGAAAGGCAAGAAGCGGCCGGACTTCGTCAAGGACCGCCGCTGGATCAAGCGCGAGTACGACGAGTTCAAGATCCGAGTCAACGGACTCCCCGACCTCATCCGCCGCCGCGCCAACGCCATGAACGCCCGCGAGCGCAAGCTGGCCCAAAACAAGCAGGCGGCCGGCGAGGCCGACGCTCCGGGCCCCTCCGCCGTGAAGGCCGCAACATGGATGGCCGACGGCACCCACTGGCCCGGCACCTGGCTGGACCCGGCCCCCGACCACGGCAAGGGCGACCACGCCAGCATCGTGCAGGTGATGATCAAGAACCCATACCACGACGTGGTATACGGCGAGGCCGGCGACCACCCGTACCTAGACATGACCGACGTCGACGTGCGCATCCCCATGTTTGCCTACCTCTCACGCGAGAAGCGTGCCGGCTACGACCACAACAAGAAGGCCGGCGCCATGAACGCCATGGTTCGTGCGTCGGCCATCCTCTCCAATGGCCCCTTCATGCTCAACTTCGACTGCGACCACTACATCTACAACTGCCAGGCCATCCGCGAGGCCATGTGCTACATGCTGGACCGCGGCGGCGACCGCATCTGCTACATCCAGTTCCCGCAGCGCTTCGAGGGCATCGACCCCTCCGACCGCTACGCCAACCACAATACCGTCTTCTTCGACGGCAACATGCGCGCGCTCGACGGCCTCCAGGGACCCATGTACGTTGGCACCGGCTGCCTCTTCCGCCGCCACGCCATCTACGGCTTCAACCCTCCGCGCACCAACGAGTACCGCGGCTACTACGGCCAGACCAAGGTGCCCATCGACCCGCAGTACGCGCGCCATGGCGGCGGGGATTGCGTCGTCGAGGAGCTGCGCCCGTTGTCCGAGCACCCCGACCATGAGGCGCCGCAGCGGTTTGGCAAATCCAAGATGTTCGTGGAGTCCATCGCCGTCGCCGAGTACCAGGGTCGCCCGTTGCAGGACCACCCGTCCGTCCAGAATGGCCGGCCCCCGGGAGCGCTGCTCATGCCGCGGCCGCCGCTCGACGCGGCCACCGTCGCCGAGTCCGTCGCGGTGATCTCGTGCTGGTACGAGGACGGCACCGAGTGGGGGCAGCGCGTCGGCTGGATCTACGGCTCCGTGACGGAGGACGTGGTGACCGGCTACCGCATGCACAACCGCGGATGGCGTTCCGTCTATTGCATCACCCGGCGCGATGCGTTCCGTGGCACGGCGCCGATTAACCTGACCGACCGGCTCCACCAGGTGCTCCGGTGGGCGACGGGCTCCGTGGAGATCTTCTTCTCCAAGAACAACGCGCTGCTGGCGTCACGGCGGCTCAAGTTCCTGCAGCGCATGGCGTACCTCAACGTCGGCATCTACCCATTCACTTCCCTCTTCCTCATCATGTACTGCCTGCTGCCGGCGCTGTCGCTCTTCTCTGGGCAGTTCATCGTGGCGACGCTGGACCCGACCTTCCTCTGCTACCTGCTGCTGATCACGACGACGCTAATGCTGCTATGCCTGCTGGAGGTCAAGTGGTCGGGGATCGGGCTGGAGGAGTGGTGGCGGAACGAGCAGTTCTGGGTGATCGGCGGCACGTCGGCGCACCTGGCGGCGGTGCTGCAAGGCCTGCTCAAGGTCATCGCCGGCATCGAGATCTCCTTCACGCTTACGGCCAAGGCAGCGTCGGAGGACGACGACGACCCGTTCGCGGAGCTTTACCTGATCAAGTGGACGTCCCTCTTCATCCCGCCGCTGGCCGTGATCGGGATCAACATCATCGCGCTCGTCGTCGGCGTGTCCCGCGCCGTGTACGCGGAGATCCCGCAGTACAGCAAGCTGCTCGGCGGCGGCTTCTTCAGCTTCTGGGTGCTGGCGCACTACTACCCGTTCGCCAAGGGGCTCATGGGCCGTCGCGGCCGCACGCCGACCATCGTCTACGTGTGGGCGGGTCTCATCTCCATCACCGTCTCCCTCCTCTGGATCACCATCAGCCCGCCCGATGACCGCATCACCCAGGGCGGGATCGACGTCTGACCACTGACGAGTGACGACTCATCACTGGTGTCATTCTCGATTTCCCAATTCGGAGTACACTTTTCTTGGTTTTTTGGGTGAAATTAAGCATAGCAGGATTACTACGAGCTAGCCAAGTATATGTTATAGGTGTTATTAATCACAATTTACTTGACCTTATTAACATAAAGAGTTTAGTCCAAATATTGAACAAAGAACAATTGCAGAAAGATTAAACAATAAGTCACTAACCGGCGCTGAAATTCGAGTAAGATTTTGCTATCGAAATTCCCGAATTTTTTTAAATAGTGTTTTTTTAAAAAAATAAATTTGTACGGTGGTTTGAAAAAATTATAAAATAGCATTTAGTCAGTCAACCATCGGCTGACTAGTGCCACGTGGCAGCTAGTCGGCACTTATAAGGCTGATTAGCGCCACGTTAGTGCCAGTCGGCTGATGGTTGGTCGACTGGCACTTGGCCTGTTGTGCACCCGCGTTCGCCCGCACCCGCGCCGAGCCCACGTCATGTCGTGCCACCTCGCCTCTCACAGCCCCTGGCCCTCGCCTCCCATGCCCCCGCGCCTTGCCCCGTCGCCTCGGCTCTCGCCCTGCGTGCCACGTGGACGGGCGGGAGCCGAGGCGACGAGCTGCGGGCACAGGGGCTGGCGCGGAGCGCAAGGGGGTGGGGCGGGTGTCGGGGGGCTCATGAGGAGAGAGGGTGCGGCGGGGCACGGGAGGCGGAGGGGTGGGGGTGTGGACGCCAACGCGGCTCGGCGGGCGACGGCGCGGCGCGGCGAGGCCGCACGACGCGGCGTGGCGTGGGCCGGACACCAATCGGCCAACCATCAGCCGACTGGCGCTGACGTGGTGCCAGTCGGCCGACCAAGTATCGACTGGTTGCCACGTGGCACCAGTCGGCCGATGGTTGACCGACCGGATGCTATTTTTGTAATTTTTTAAAACCGCCATACAAATTTATTTTTTTAAAAAAAATACTAAATTAAAAAAATGAATTTTCCACCCTTCATCAGTCTCCTGGTTACCTATTCAATCAAGAGAATAGACAAATCAATGTGAAATGCATAGACTTCCGTATTTAATAAAGTTTACTTCGAAATGCATCTGAAATGTGACTGAAAATGAATGTGCTCAAATCACCAGCTAAAAACACTCTAGTGCCACATACCAAATTTTCCTGTTTTCCACACCAAAGGCAAGAGGAAGGATATAAAAAATGGATACGTGAATTATTTGGGATATTTTCTTTCAGCTCGTTGCTAATTCCCCTTGAAGCATAGACTAAAGAAACAATTAGCATGACTACTCCTTAATGAGAGTGGGGAAATGAGATGTGGACATGAGTATGTGATGCCAACAAGAACTGGAAAATACAACATCCCCAGAGTATTTTCTGTTCTCTGGAGGTGCAGTTGGTTAACTGATTGGTTCTATGTAGCAAAGACAATTTGCCACTATTTGTAACGTTTAAGTTGGGTTATCAAATTATTTACCATACTTTAACAAATCTAAGATAATCTTGTTGTGTTTTTTAAGTTATTAACCTGCAAAATCAAAGAATTTTACCACAATTATGACCACAATCATGACCACTGTTAAGTTGGTCAAAATTGCCTAATAATTAAGTACTACTTCCGTTTCAGAATGTAAATTATTCTATTATTTTTTTCATATTCATACGTGTATCAATGATTAAATGAACCTCTCTCTATATATATATACATATATACGGGAGCGCTATTCTACACCACGTGTGTAGAATAACTATTCTACACCGACCACTTTCAGTAGTAGATTTTCTCAGTAGAATAAATTGAGTACTACTTTTTTCTTAGTAGTAGATTTCTTAGTAGAATAACTATTTGTTGGACCGGAAACGGCGACCAGAGGGGGGGTGAATGGGAGCTTTTAAAATTTCGGGCTAAAACTTAGCCTTCGGTTTGGTTCTGTCTTCTGCGGAACAGGCTTCGAACACTACCTTCGAAGGTCTGGTTCGGAGGTACTTCGACACCTTCGAACACAGGCTTCGGAGGAGGAAAAGTTCGAAGCCAAGAAGACTTCGCTCCACTTACAACCCTCGAAAATCTACTCTGCTAAGTCAGTGCAGGCTCCGCACACAGGGTGCTTCGAACAGGCTTCGCACTTCACCCTTCGCAAGAGTGGACAGCCCTCTGAGGACTTCGACCAAGTACTTGGCGACAGCAACGGGTGCTGGGCTTCGTACCCGAAGGTCTACACGCACACGCAAATGGACTAAGCTAAGGGCTTCGACACAAGAAGCACTACGGGAACAGAACAGGGCTTCGCTAGTAATCAGTGAGGTTACACCTCCTGTTACACAGAGCGAAAGCGCACTGACAAAGCACACCTCGCACGAAAAACTACCTTCGCCTCAACAGGCTTCGGTGCACTAAACTAGCGAAGTATGCAAAGCGAGCTCAAGCAAAAAGCACAAGAAAAACAGGGCTTCGCCGCTTGAACAAGGAACACTGAAAATGAACTCAGGATGTATTCAAACGAAGTGTGGCTACAGGAGCTCAACAGTAAATGCTCAAAGTGTTAAATGTTACCTACCGAGCCCCCATATTTATAGCCCACGGCTTCATCCTAAGGAAGTGACTACTTTACCCCTAGGGTTTACATCCATTTTGTCTCTACAGAACTAAGGGGTACAAAAGGTAGTCCACCTTTATTTTGGAGGCTTCTCTGTCAGCTGCAGAGGGGACAGTGTCAGCCTTTTTCAGAACAGACAGTGTCAGCCTTTACAGTGTTGACTTCTGGAACCTCCCTTCGCACGCGAGGGGTGCGGAAGCTTCGGCGAGAAGCCTGCAGCCTGTTGGCCTTCGCTCCGCCGAAGAAGACCTTCGATACAGTGACGGTTTTGAGCCGAAGCCGTCAAAGCCCTTGGGCCTTCGCACCACCACCTCCGGAGTGGATCACCACGGCTTCGCAGCTACTCCGAGCTCGAACACCGTCCGTCCGTGTACCGAAGCCATGCATGGCCGAAGCACCACAAGTCAACCTCACTCCGAAGCCCACCTTCGGAGTACCACCCTTCGAAGTCCCTCCTTCGTCCAAGGCCTTCGCATGAAGCATTCCTTGAGCACTCCGTCGCAGTGCCTCTTCCCGAGCACACTCCTCAACGAGCCTCACCCGGACCATGCCTTCGATGCGCCTTGACTTCTGAGACCTTCGTCGGGCCACCTTCGAGTGTCTCCCTCCGGAGCACACTTCGAACACCTTGCCTCCGCAGAGGACTTGTTCCACCAACTCTGAAGTCACTCCATTCGGAGTACCTTCGAAGTGCCTCACCTCCGAGGACTTTGTCTCGGAGTACCTTCAGCCGGAGCTACACTCCGCACTCTCTGCCTTCACCTGGCGCGCCTCGACCCGAGGACCGACCCGGACCACCTTCGCAGCCACCGTGACGGAGCTCCCCGCTCCCCTGGCATCAAGCCACCTGCTTGACCCAAGTTCACCTGGCTCGAACCCTGTCCGTCGCCTCCGAAGTCCCTGCGCACCACAGACAAGCAAACAAGTGTATCCAGTACTCCGGAGACCTCTCCGGGTTAGCAACCTCCGGTACACACTCCGGTGTACCGCCCAAAGTACCGAAGCCATCGGTACGAACCCAGTCATCGTGTACTGCCGGACCCCTCCGTCGAGCACACTCCGCTGCACAGCTGCAGCAAGCAAACACCTCCGAACACCCTTCGGAGGTACCACCTCCGAAACCCCTCCGGAGGTACCCTTCGAACAGAGGGTAAAATCCAGTCAATCACTCATCACAAACACCGAAACCACCCTTGGTTTCTCAATCTCCCCCTTGATGAGTGCATTGACAACCAAATCCAAGTTCAAGAAAATTTAAGAATTTTCAGCACACAAGTGACCATAAAAACTCAGAAAAGAGCAAGAGCATGTCACTTGATAAAAGAATTTTTCTCCCCCTTTGTGAAAGAGTAAAAGCCCCTTCGGCAAAACTCCCCCTGAGTTGAGCAAATTTTTCTCCCCCTTTATGTCAAAAATCTCTCCCCCTTTAGAAATAATGCCTTCTTGCAGCAGAGAACATAGCAAACTCTCTCCCCCTTTGGCAATGCAAGCATCAAGGAGCATTCAAAAGATGCAAAGCTGTGAAATGAATAGAATTGCAAAGACATATAATGCAAAAATATGCCAAAATTAACACAAATGATCATGTGCTCAGCTCAATTTAACAATCTGTGAATCAAGATGATGGCATGTGATTTTGACATTTTTGAAGTAAAAGCATCACCACTTAATCAAAGCAGCTAGACATGTGAAGGCAAGGACTGCGCAAAGCTAACAACTTCTACCCTAGACAGACAAGTCTTGTTCAAAAGAAGCTTTGAAAAGCAAACTTGATGATCAATTAATTTTGTTGTTCTTTTCTTAATGCCAGGGGTTATTTGTTTGTCCACCTTATACTTTCCAATCAGGCCAAGCCTAGGCAAGAAAGCCATCTGAAGCTTAAGGCGGTGATTTTGGCATACACTACACTATCCCAGTTCAGACCAATGTGCAATGGTAAGCAGTCTAGAATAGAGTAGTGCGACAAACAAACCCTCCTGGATCTTTTCATTTAAACCAGGCAAATCATGGATTTTTTGATTTTGATTCAGATGAATGAAATATTTTGATGAATATCCATGAATAATGAACACATTTTTCAAGTTGCAAATTTTCGCATCCAAAGAACAGTGTCTTGCTGTCAAGTAGATAAAAGATAGCTAAAAGCAGTCCAGTCTAAACAAGCTAGATACAAGATTGTGCGGTGAGCAAGTTTTGATTTTAGAAAATAAAACATGCACAATCAATGTTCCAGACATATTTCATAGAGCTGAGCTGTCATGATTTCTTTGAATTAAAAGCAGGCATATAATAGCAAAAGATGTAAGTGCAATTCCACACATAATGAGCATATGCAAGACAATTAAAATCAGCTCCCCCTCACAAAATGCCGTAAGGGTGACAAATGCCAAGTTCCCCACGCAAGTAAGCAAATCGAGAAGCATCGAGGGGTTTTGTGAAAATATCGGCAAGCTGGTGTTGGGTATCAACATATTGAAGTTCAATATCACCCTTCTCATTGTGATCTCTGAGAAAATGATACCGTACATCAATGTGTTTGGTTCTGGAGTGCTGAACCGGGTTGTTTGCAATACAAATAGCACTAGTGTTATCACAGAAAAGTGGAACACTCTTATAATCTAACCCGAAATCCCGCAAAGTGGAAACCATCCACAAAATCTGAGAGCAACAGCTAGCTGCAGCAACATATTCGGCCTCAGCCGTCGATTGTGCAACACTAGACTGTTTGCGGGAAGACCAGCAAACCAGAGACGTACCCAGAAAATGACAAGTACCAGAGGTACTCTTCCTATCAATTCTACACCCAGCAAAATCCGCATCTGAATAACCTCTAAGACATAAAGATGAAGACGATGAATACCATATGCCGAATTCAAGGGTGTGTTTGAGATACCTTAGAATGCGCTTAACCGCTTGGCGGTGCGAAGCTCGTGGTGAAGCCTGAAAACGAGCGCACAGACACACAGCGAAGTGTATGTCCGGCCTCGTGGCAGTCAAGTAGAGTAGGGAGCCGATCATGCTCCGGAACTCCTTCTGATCTACAGCTTCTCCATCTTCGTCAGGGTCCAATGCTACAGATGTAGCCATTGGAGTGGCGAGGGGCTTCGCATCGGACATGTCGAATTTCTTGAGCAGGTCCTTGGTGTACTTTGTCTGGTGGACAAAAGTACCTTGTTTGCTTTGCTTGATTTGCAAACCAAGGAAAAAGGTGAGTTCACCCATCATCGACATTTCAAACTCCCTGCTCATGGTATCTGCAAACTCGGCAACTAAAGCATGAGAAGAGCCACCAAAGATGATATCATCCACATAAATCTGAACTAGGAGGAAATCTTTGCCATGCTTGAGAGTAAACAAAGTTTTATCAACTGAGCCCATCAAATACCCTCGCTCAAGCAGAAAAGACTTAAGTCTATCATACCACGCCCGAGGGGCCTGCTTGAGTCCATAAAGAGCCTTATGAAGTTTAAGGACTTTATGTGGGTACTTGGGGTTTTCAAAACCAGGGGGTTGTTTTACATAAACATCTTCACCTATGAAGCCATTAAGAAAAGCACTTTTGACATCCATTTGATAGAGTTTGAATCCCCGGGATGTCGCAAAGGCAAGCAAAATCCTAATGGCCTCAAGGCGAGCAACAGGTGCAAAAGTTTCAGTAAAATCAATCCCTTCTAGTTGAGAAAAACCCTGAGCTACAAGTCTAGCTTTATTTCTAACAATTGTTCCATCCTCCCCTTGTTTATTTTTAAAAATCCATTTTGTTCCAATGAAATGAACATTAGGTGGAGGGTCAACTAGAGTCCAGACTTGGTTTCTTTCAAAATTCTCAAGCTCTTCATGCATGGCATTGATCCAACTAGAATCAGAAAGTGCATGACTAACATCTAAGGGCTCGAAAGAAGCAACAAAAGCAGCATTAGTAAAATGAGCGTGAGAACGTGTTACCCTTTGATCAAGCTCACCAATGATCTGCTCGGGAGGGTGCATTCTTTGAACATGATGTGGAGCCTCGCGGCGGGATGCAGTCTCCCCCTCACTTTGTGCGTTGGAGTGGTCCAAGATGACCGATGTTGAGGTAGTCGCTTCGGGACCTCGTGCCGAAATAGTTGAAGCGGGGTCAGCTTCGGGGGTTGATGTCGAGGGTAGTAGGGGATCATCCTCGAATTCTCCGGGATCTTCGTCTTCGAATAAGGTCTGTTCCATGTCGTGTTCATTTGCCTGTTCAAGAGCAGAACTAACAGAGGGGGTTGATTCATCAAAAGTCACATCACATGACTCGATGACAGTGTTAGTTTCCAAGTTATAAACACGATAAGAATGACCATGAGTAGTATAACCCAAAAAGATCCCGTCAGAAGATCGCGACTCAAATTTATCCAAATTACCACGTTTTAGGATGAAGCAGCGACAGCCAAAAACTCGAAGATGAGTAACCTTGGGCTGTCTCCCAAAACGCAGCTCATAAGATGTCAAATTTAAAATTGAGCGCAAGAAGATTCGGTTTGAGATGTAGCAAGCAGTGTTCATGGCCTCAGCCCAGAATTTTCTAGGAGTCCTATGCTCATCAAGCATCGTCCTAGCCATCTCAACCAAAGTGCGGTTTTTCCTCTCAACAACACCGTTCTGTTGAGGAACCCGCGGAGCAGAGAATTGATGTTCTATGCCATGCTCCATGCAAAAGTCAACAAAGAGACTATTTTTGAACTCGGTGCCATTATCGCTTCGAATGAATTTTAATGCACCAGGGAGTTCAGTGAAAAGTCTCAAAGCCAAGCTCCGAAAGTGTGAAAACACTTCATCCTTGCTGGCAAGAAAGAAGACCCAAGAGTAGCGAGAGTAATCGTCGACAATAACAAGTACATACCACTTGCCGCCTAAAGAACTAACCCGAGAAGGACCTACAGTGTCCATGTGGAGAAGTTCTCCGGGCTGTTCAGTCATCACTGTGGTGACTGGCGAATGCGAAGCGGCAATCATTTTTCCATGTCGACAAGGAGCGCAAACTAAATTCTTCTCAAACTTGAGCTTGGGCAATCCTCGGATCAAGCCTAGGGCGCTCAAACGAGCGAGCAACTCAAAGCTCATATGCCCTAGTCTCCTATGCCACTTCCAAAGCTCAGAAGTCGAATGTGCAACAAGGCAATGAGAAGAACCAGACGACTCTGAAAAATCAGCTCCAAAAACTCTCCCAACCCTAAAGATCTTACACACCACAACGCCATCAGAATTGAGCACTTGCGAAGTATCGCGATGAAATCGCACTTCGAAGCCCTCATCAAGCAACTGAGATACAGACAGCAAATTGTATCCCAGGTTCTCAACCAAAGCAACATCTTTGAGAGTGAAGTTCGCGTTAATTCTTACCACACCTTTACCTTTCACTCTACTCCTTCGATTGTTTCCGAAGGTGATATGTTCCCTTTGCTTGGTTGTGGTGAGGCTGGAGAACCAATTTGCATCTCCGGTCATGTGGCGCGAACAACCGGAGTCCATGATCCACGTGCCCTCCAAGCCTCGACCTGTCGCCTACACAAGATAAGAACGCCTCGATCGCTCAGTGCTGGGGTGAGTAAAATAATGACGAGGCATCCAGCACTGAGTGACACGAGTAGTAGGCACAGTAAAAGTAGACGGTCTACGCACATAAAAATCAGAATGATGCAAAGTGCGAGGTCTACCTACATGCAAAGAACGCAAAGCATGACGAGGTCTCCTACTCTGACGAGGTACAAAGCTACTCGCCCGAGGTCTACCACCATATGGGACATGGTGAACACCTCGAGGAGCAAAACCTCTCCGAGAAGCATGAGGAGCCTCGAAAACAGGACGAGAGTAAAACTCAGACTCATGCATACCTAGAGATGGGTAATGCATGTCCTGATAGCTCATCGCCTGTGCACGTCGCTCATCCTTGATGCGACGGAAACAGAAACCAATCAAATGACCCGCCCGCTGACAATAAGAACAATGAAACACTCTTCTGGGGGCACTCTCATGGGTCACAGGAGCAACTCTCACAGGCTCCTTGGGTTTCTTCTGAGTGGTTTTCTTTGGAGGATTTTTCTTGATAGGAGGTGTGGTTTTCTTTGGTGGATGGGTAGGCTTTTTGGCTGGTGGGGTGTCCAACAGAGCTCTCTCTTTCTCTAGGGTGGTGGGAGAGGTGAAAACAGTTTTGGTCTTACTGTCTGAAGCTATCCTCTCAAAACCCAAACCTAGAGCTACCCCGGCTCTGTCAGCACACAACTTGGTCTTGGCCAAGAGCAAATCCATCCTACCCTTCCCTTCAGTGCATTTATTTACCACAGAAAGAAGGTATTCATTTTCGGACATGAGGTTCTCAGCTCGCTCTCTAACAGTGCCTAGCTGGTCCTTAAGGGTAATGCATGTGTCACACACAGGTTGCACATCCTTAGAACTACCGGCCCTCTCCAATCTAGCCTCTAAATCATGAACATGTTTATCACGTAAATTAATGCTCTCGCGTAATAAAGAACAGTTCATGCATTCAATAATTTCATGAGGTCTAGAATCCACCTCCAAAAGCTGCTTCTGTGCAGTCTCAAGCTCAGAAAGAGTTTGAGCATGAACAGAACGCAACTGAGCAAGCTCACTCATGACAACAGAACATGATTCACATTCAGCATCATCAAATTTAGACTTAAGCATGGCATATTCAGTAGAAACATTTTCTAGCCTAAGTCTAAGGTCTTTTCTTTCTCTAGCGGCTTGCACAAGCAATCTATCCTGACCTAGCACAACTTCATTCAGCTCATCTAATTTAATTAGAAGCTGGTCAGATGATAGGTTTACCTCAGATGAGTCAAGCTCATCGCCGCTGTGATCGCTGTCGGCCATGAAGCAAAGGCCGGTGAAGTCACGTCCCTTCTTGTCCTTCTTGTCCTCCTTCCTTGGGGACTCCTCCTCCTCAGAGCTCGACTCCTCAGTTGAGGATGTGTCGATGTCGCTGAGAGCAGCAACAAATGCTCTGGAAGCGGCCTTGGCTACTTTCTTAGCCATCTTGCCGCGCTTGCCCTTCACAAAGGGCTTCCTTTCCTTTTTGTGGAATTTGGGGCGGTCACTCTCATCTCTCTTCTTGACCTTGGGGCAATTAGCCTTGATGTGAGAAGTGTCGCCACATTCATAGCAGCCACTAAAACCATTTCTCCTCTGATCCCGTCTCTCATGATGAAAGCGGGTGAACCTCCGGGCAATGAGAGCAAGCTCGTCATCTGCTAGAGTATCCACCTGCTCCTTTGTGACGGAGACCAGGGAGGACAAAGCAAAACCATCTGCAAGAACACAAGTGCCTGAAGTGCTTGGTTCTGCAGTGGTGCCACGGCTAGTGCTAGAAACCAATGCCAATGGCTGTGGCAAAGAGCTTCTGTGCACTGCAAGAGATGCCTTGGCAATCTCTGTGGACTTCAGCTTGCTAAAGAGTTCATCACAGGTTAGAGTGTCATAGCCTGTGGACTCCTCAATGCTGGATATCTTCACCTCCCATATGCTACGGTCAAGAGCATAGAGAAGCTTGATAGCCCTATCATGATCACTGTAAGCAAGCGTCCCGTTGGATCGCAAGTTACTCACTATAGCATCAAAACGCGAAAACATGGCATCTATAGATTCACCAGGTGCCTGCACAAACAGCTGATACTGTTGGTTGTAAGTGCTTTGGCGCCTGGCCTTAATCTGAGTAGAGCCCTCATGATAAATAGTGAGCGTTGTCCAAATTTCCCTAGCAGTCCTAAGGTGCTGCACCCTATCAAACTCACTCCGACTCAAACCAATGAACAATATGTTCCTTGCCTTCGAGTTGGCAATGTACTGATCTTTTTCGGTTTGAGTGGTGCGGGTATCAGGGATGGAGTATTGTGAGTCCACAATCTCCCAAATTGCATTTCCTTGGCTTAACAAGTAAGTCTCCATGCGCACCTTCCAGTATGCAAAATCTGTCCCATCGAACAGAGGAATTTTACTGCCTCTATCCATGTCGCCAACAGATCACAAAACCGGTTAAGGTCAACTGGTGATCTTAACCCGCTCTGATACCAATTGTTGGACCGGAAACGGCGACCAGAGGGGGGGTGAATGGGAGCTTTTAAAATTTCGGGCTAAAACTTAGCCTTCGGTTTGGTTCTGTCTTCTGCGGAACAGGCTTCGAACACTACCTTCGAAGGTCTGGTTCGGAGGTACTTCGACACCTTCGAACACAGGCTTCGGAGGAGGAAAAGTTCGAAGCCAAGAAGACTTCGCTCCACTTACAACCCTCGAAAATCTACTCTGCTAAGTCAGTGCAGGCTCCGCACACAGGGTGCTTCGAACAGGCTTCGCACTTCACCCTTCGCAAGAGTGGACAGCCCTCTGAGGACTTCGACCAAGTACTTGGCGACAGCAACGGGTGCTGGGCTTCGTACCCGAAGGTCTACACGCACACGCAAATGGACTAAGCTAAGGGCTTCGACACAAGAAGCACTACGGGAACAGAACAGGGCTTCGCTAGTAATCAGTGAGGTTACACCTCCTGTTACACAGAGCGAAAGCGCACTGACAAAGCACACCTCGCACGAAAAACTACCTTCGCCTCAACAGGCTTCGGTGCACTAAACTAGCGAAGTATGCAAAGCGAGCTCAAGCAAAAAGCACAAGAAAAACAGGGCTTCGCCGCTTGAACAAGGAACACTGAAAATGAACTCAGGATGTATTCAAACGAAGTGTGGCTACAGGAGCTCAACAGTAAATGCTCAAAGTGTTAAATGTTACCTACCGAGCCCCCATATTTATAGCCCACGGCTTCATCCTAAGGAAGTGACTACTTTACCCCTAGGGTTTACATCCATTTTGTCTCTACAGAACTAAGGGGTACAAAAGGTAGTCCACCTTTATTTTGGAGGCTTCTCTGTCAGCTGCAGAGGGGACAGTGTCAGCCTTTTTCAGAACAGACAGTGTCAGCCTTTACAGTGTTGACTTCTGGAACCTCCCTTCGCACGCGAGGGGTGCGGAAGCTTCGGCGAGAAGCCTGCAGCCTGTTGGCCTTCGCTCCGCCGAAGAAGACCTTCGATACAGTGACGGTTTTGAGCCGAAGCCGTCAAAGCCCTTGGGCCTTCGCACCACCACCTCCGGAGTGGATCACCACGGCTTCGCAGCTACTCCGAGCTCGAACACCGTCCGTCCGTGTACCGAAGCCATGCATGGCCGAAGCACCACAAGTCAACCTCACTCCGAAGCCCACCTTCGGAGTACCACCCTTCGAAGTCCCTCCTTCGTCCAAGGCCTTCGCATGAAGCATTCCTTGAGCACTCCGTCGCAGTGCCTCTTCCCGAGCACACTCCTCAACGAGCCTCACCCGGACCATGCCTTCGATGCGCCTTGACTTCTGAGACCTTCGTCGGGCCACCTTCGAGTGTCTCCCTCCGGAGCACACTTCGAACACCTTGCCTCCGCAGAGGACTTGTTCCACCAACTCCGAAGTCACTCCATTCGGAGTACCTTCGAAGTGCCTCACCTCCGAGGACTTTGTCTCGGAGTACCTTCAGCCGGAGCTACACTCCGCACTCTCTGCCTTCACCTGGCGCGCCTCGACCCGAGGACCGACCCGGACCACCTTCGCAGCCACCGTGACGGAGCTCCCCGCTCCCCTGGCATCAAGCCACCTGCTTGACCCAAGTTCACCTGGCTCGAACCCTGTCCGTCGCCTCCGAAGTCCCTGCGCACCACAGACAAGCAAACAAGTGTATCCAGTACTCCGGAGACCTCTCCGGGTTAGCAACCTCCGGTACACACTCCGGTGTACCGCCCAAAGTACCGAAGCCATCGGTACGAACCCAGTCATCGTGTACTGCCGGACCCCTCCGTCGAGCACACTCCGCTGCACAGCTGCAGCAAGCAAACACCTCCGAACACCCTTCGGAGGTACCACCTCCGAAACCCCTCCGGAGGTACCCTTCGAACAGAGGGTAAAATCCAGTCAATCACTCATCACAAACACCGAAACCACCCTTGGTTTCTCACTATTCTACACCCGTGGTATAGAATAGCATATATATATATAGATTCATCGATACTGATAAATCTAAAAAAAACCTAACTCACGTTCTGATACGAGAAGAAACGGAGAGAATATTAAGCATGACAAAATCTCTACTATTATAAAGCGGCGACTTGCTCGTCCGTCCGCACCGCGCGCAGCGCACCTCCCTCCCCGCCTCGGCCCAATAAGCTTGCACGCCTCCTCGGCCCATTACGCGCCCGCTCCCCTCCCGCAGCCCTAGCTACCCCTAGCCCTAGCTTCCGCAGCCGCCGCTTACGCCGACGCCGCCACACCCGCCAGCTAAGAGAAGGAGGGCGCCGGATTCTTACCGCCGTCCTCGCCACCGCGCCGCCGCTCGCCGGAGGCCGGGAAGAAGCTGGCGACCCCTCGGGTCCCTCGGATTTTTTTGGCCACCACAAGCTAGCTCGACGGAGCCCCGCTCACCCTCGGGTGAGCGCGGTGCTCCGGCGAGCTAGCCGGTGGCGGCCGATCGCCGGTCGCCGTCGCGGGCCGCCGCCACCGCGCGCACGCTCCGCTCGCCTCCGCGCGCCGCTCTGCCGCTCTCGCTCTCGGGCCGAAGGGGGGAATGTTTTAGGGTTAGGTTTTCGCCGCGCGTGAGGTTTTTATACGGGCGAAAACGGCGGCTGGCCGTCAGATCAAATCCGACGGTCGGGATCAGTTGGACCTAAACCGGCCCAGGCGGGATGAGTGATGTGCGGCCCAGGCCCAGGTTGCAGGCGCGCGCGCAGCTTTCCTGGCTTGGTCCCAGGTTTATGCGGCCTTCTGCCATGCGCAGTTTGGCCGGGCCGGTTCAATTGTTTGGGCTGAATTTCGTTTTTTAATTTTCCAGAATTAAGAAATTAATTTCTGTTTTAATTATTCTCTGGAAAATAAGAAAATTTCCTAAAAATCAGATAAAATTAAGTTTAATGCGGGGATAATTTTGTAAATTTCATCACATTCAGTGGTATTATTCTGAATTTTATGAGAATTTTTAGAGCATTTTCTATGTTGTTTTCCGATTTTTATAAGACAAACGTTCTATTTAAATTGGAGAATAATTTTTTAAGTTATTAAATTCAGAGTATTTTACTGATTTTTATGCTGATTAAACATGTGCTATTTCCTGTGGTATATTTCCTGTTAGGGTGAGTTTTGCAATGACAATTAATAAAGCACAGGGTCAAACAATACCAAATGTTGGAATATACCTCCCGAACCCGGTGTTCTATCATGGACAATTATATGTAGCTCTGTCACGAGCAACTTCTCGTAGCATTATCAAAATACTCGCTGCTTCGGAAACAAACAGGGGTATCAATTCAACAAGCACGCTAACGAAGAATATCGTCTACAAGGAAGTGCTCACTGAGTAGATAAAAGAATATGTGCTCACTGTATAGTATATTGTACAATTTCATACCAGATCTGTAATTATAAATATGCAATGACACTTTATATAGAAATGATACCTCTATGTATTGTTTTGAACAATAATATATTACTTTGTTTCTTATCATCGCAATATTACTAAATAAATGTGTTCGGTAAATATATCATGTTCTATATATATATTATCATTAAAATTATGCATCCGTTACAAAGCACGAGCCTCTCACTAGTATAGCAATTAAACAGCGTCAAAACCACCTTGGTCCATACAGTCTGAACTAGAAGTTCGTCTCTTTTTAATTGCTAGTTTAAACTAGATACAACATTGTAAAACAAAAAAGCTAGCATCGAAGCAGCCAAACATCTTGATGATGAATTCAGAAGCAAAGAAACTTCAATGAAACTGCTTCGCGAATTTTTTAAAATAATATTTTTTTTCAAATGTAAGTAGTAGTTTCAAAAATTTGTAAAAATATATAACTGTTGATACTTAATAGAGTGATTACTTAATAGACTGACTCTTTTTTTGTGCAGTAATGATTTTACCAATTCAGGCCACTTTTTGGTGTAGCAACGACCCTTCGGACCACGTGAGCACAAGTGGATGCAAGTAAGAAAAAGCTATAGCTGCAGCCAAGCATTGCAAGTGGATCGTCTACTGCTTGCTAAATGTGCCTCTGCCTCAAAAAAAGTGCAAAAAGCTACTGCCTTGTGGCATTGCAAAAAGTGCCACTGTCTCTACTAAGCATTACAACAACGCCGCAGCAAGCAAAAAATAGCATTCCAAGCAAAAAGCTAGCGCATTTGCCCGCTTTGGCAAGAATCGGCACTCACGATAGTAAGTTGGTGGACCGACTCACGCTAAAAAAGTTACTTGGATCCAAGTTGGCCGAAGATCGGCCGGCTTGTGCTAATGTGACTTAAATCGGCCGATGGTTAGTCGACTCAATGATGACGTGACACGAATCAGCTCATCAAGTGCTGACGTTTATTTTTGTATTTTTTTGAAACTGCATATACATATTTAAAAATTTTCAAAAAATATATTATTTTAAAAAAAATTCACGCGTCGCTGTGACAAGTTAACCTCGGCGAGCTTCCCCTGAAAGTCAACGAGCGGATATCGTGTACGCGTACCAAAAGAATCTCCTCTCCAACTTGCGCAAATGAAAAGAGCCACATCTAGATGTGACCAGAACCACCCTTCAAAGTACCAGACACTAGAATGCCACGCATATATCCATCAATTTCAATTTCAATATTTGTTTCAGCATTTAATAGCTATAACTACTTCTGGTAAAACAAACGAACGATAAATCTAGAAGCTATTGTTTTTAACTTCTCTAACCGGCTAATACTCAGACTAAAAGAAAACGGCACCAATAGAGTTGGAAAGTAGCCATGCAGTTTCGGTATTTGTGATGCATACAGGGCAGATAAAAACAGCTCAAGCAGAAACTGCACGAAGTGAACATTTATTTCGTCTGAAATAGGGATACCAAATGTTCTGTGCTGTTGATGCCCAAGACTAATACAACACAAGATTATATATATTCACAAAATGTATGTAGGTAAATGCACTTGGGCGACTAGAAACAATGGAAATCGTTTAAGATGCAACAAAACAAATGAAATCCTTAGTCCATGAAAGAGTGCTTTGTCAACATACTTACATCACACTGGATACAGCTGAACAACTAGATAAGTTATTCTGGATATCTAAACCAACTTCTTGTCGAGGTGACGGTCTATGATTTCAGATATGGTTTCTAAGAAGATTATTTCACTTGTCCCTGGAAGAACATGATCCTCCGCTTCCAGGATGATGTCCTCAATCTCAGATTCTTTATTCACAGTTTCCCTGCACAGTATACATCCGATGTCATACGGGGTGAGGCCTCGTGCTGCACCTTTCTTTAAAAGCATGGTGCTGATGGACAGGACACGGGCACATCTTGCAGACAGCTCCCACCCATGGAACTTGAGAAGCTTGATGTCCTCTTCAGCATCTAGTGATTTAATGTATGCAATGGTTTCATCACTGAATGGCTCACGAGCTTGGGGCCAGTATAGCCACTCGAAGGTACAATCTTCAAACTGGATCACAATTCACAATGTAACAAGATTATCATTACCCTGATAGAAGAACTATCATGCAAAAGGTAAAGAGAATGCAAGAGAGAATTAAGAACCTTCTCTGGCAAGCAGTAACCATGATCAATTGGAACTAACTTGTAGTTACCACCTTCCTCCTTGCACACTAAAATGTTCCCTGCATGACGATCAGCATTAGCTAACCTAATATCTAACACTGCTATTTTGTGGACCTCCTGCATCGGAAAAGCGCGGGGACCCATATCCTCACAACTTCCATTGTTCTGAATGAACATCTGCAGTGATCCAATCTTGAAGCTCTCCCCCCTGTGTAAGCACTGGACCAATGCTGTGGGAGGCACACTAGAAAACCCAACACGTTTACCAGATTCATGATCACTAACTGGATGATCGAGAA
Organism: Zizania palustris; assembly: GCA_019279435.1. Taxonomy (NCBI): domain Eukaryota; kingdom Viridiplantae; phylum Streptophyta; class Magnoliopsida; order Poales; family Poaceae; genus Zizania; species Zizania palustris. The sequence goes on from JAAALK010000080.1 coordinate 28,550,407, forward strand.
TATAAGCTGCAACTTCCCTAAATGCACCTTCCCCTACGAGTGTTCCCCTCTTCATGCCTTCCCCATCAGTCGACACTGGAAGCCCTCTTGGGTTGTTTTCAGCCATAGGTTCCTCATCGATAGGCTTAAAAACCGCAATATTCTTCTCCCCTGATTCATTTTGCATGAAGTAAACCCCACCTGAACCTTCTGCTGACATAACTGGCAAATATCCATTCTCAAGACCAGCTGTAGCTGAGCCAATCATTCTCATCACTTCAGGCGATAACTTCACCTTCTGATTAACAACAATGGGTTCAATAAGAGCAGGCCTAGCACCAGCTTGTTTAGCAGGGTTCACAGCACAAACTTCATTTTGAAGGTTCTCTTTCTTATGTGGGGTGACAACTGTAACAACAGTGTCTTTCTCAACTTGCTGTGTCCATAACTTTGCTGGCTTGCGGATGAACAAATGAATCACAGCATCATCCTTCTTGCTAATATCAGCAATCAACTGGTAGTCCTCAAGTTCCTCGTCATCATGTACAAGCTTCTGATCCTCCAGGCTACCAAGGTCCTCATCTCCCTCCACAGCAAGCTTGCTCTTGAGATACTTGACATTGCGGCTTTGGTCCACCTGGAACTGAAACTTCTTCCCAGTGGCAGTCTCAATGTTAATCACACGAAGATCAGCCAACCGGATAACAAGGTGCAGAACATTTCCATCAGCAAGCCCATAATCCTTGACATGGCATTTGTTCCGTGCCAACTCATGCCCATCAAGCACAAGGCGCTGCTTGTTAACCACAAACCCCTTGGACCGCTGAATGCGCAGCTTGACAGACGCAATAGACTCAGTGCCCAGCACACTCATCGGCATCGGAGGTGCACCAGGCATAGCAAGAAAGATAAGAATTGAATCCTGCAGTTGTGACCTGGATAAACAATGGGCCGATCTGCTCCCGTCGAAGCAGATAGGAAGGAGGGCAAGCTCTTCCGGAATCGGCCCAAGGGCAATGACACCAGCTGACGACATCTTCACAGGAGGTCTTAGGAGGCCGACGCTTCCTCAAGTACTACTACTATTTACACTACCCCTAAAAACTAGATCCTTTGCACTATGAAGCAGAAGCCATGGAGAATAGATGCCAAGGGTTCCTTCCTTCCAGTATGGAGGAAACCCTTTGCCAAAGGAGGACAGCCACCGTTGTTACAATCCCATTTTGAATTCAAAGCACACAAAATCTGCAAAAAAACAAATGAGGAGCCAGCCATTCGCTAGCAGACACCAAAACTCCAGCAGAACGGGAAAATTCCAGAAACATCGAGAGGATAACGTACCAGCCATTCTCGAGTTTGCCCGCAAGTGCTTGAACCCCCCGCAGAATCTACAGAGACGCCATTGATTCCAAGCGATCAGTCTCGAATCCAGTCAGGCCCCCAGGTACGAACAACTCTGATTACAAATAAAGGAGAAATCCCTCACCAGAGAGCTTAATCAGAAACTACCGAATCCTCCGATCCAGCCACCAGCCGAGCCACAAGCTTCACCGATTCACCTCACTCCAATCAAACCCTGCAACATCACAGCACAGATCAGACAACTCTCGAGTGATCCAGACTGCGAACCGACCGCCGTCCAGAGAAACAAACACAACGACCATCAGCGACTCATTGATCCGTACGACGAAGCGTGGGGAGGAGAGGAAATCCCGCGGCCGTTGGCTTGGTCGGGCGCCTCCTCCTCCTCCTCTCCTTCTTCGTTGCTCCGCAGTTCACGCAGGCGATGGGAGAGAGAAGGGAAGCTGCTTCAGTTTGGCTTAGGTGGGGTGGGGTGGAAGGAAAGGGAGGAAATGGGTTAATGGGACAGTTTTTGTCTGGCTGGAAGAGAGAGAGAGTGAGAGAGAGTGAGAGAGAGAGAGTGAGGTGGGGCCAGCAGGCAAAAGCTGGTTTATTCGGCTCAGTGGAGGCGGGACCGCAGGAGCCGTCCGTTACTGGCTGACGCCGTGAGTGTGGTGGGCCTCGTATTGCTGGATCGAATTATGGCTATAAATTTATTGATCCGTAGGTAATTTTATGTAAGATATTAATGATTTATTTTCTCTATTTAGAACGTAAGTCATTGTAGTATATGTAGATTTATATATAGATTAATTAATCTAGATATATAAATAAATTAATCTAGACATATACATGTCTAGATTAATTAATTTATAGATAAATTTAGGTAAAGATAGAATAACTTACATTTTGAAACGGAGATAGTATATTTTAAATCGGAAGAAATATTATATAATAAATTTAGGTAAAGACTTACATTTTGAAACGGAGATAGTATATTTTAAATTGGAAGAAATATTATATATATATATAAGTGTGTACTTCTTAATCGCGTTTTGTTTTGTTTGAGATTGTATAGTATATTTCTTTGACGGGTGTTGCCTACGAACAAGACTAAGCTTGTAAGGTTTAATTACATGTTATCAACAAGAAGCTTTTTTTATAGGAAAGGCTACTTGCATTCGGATAACACTACATCTATTTTATCGTGCATCATGGTTTTACTGGAATTTTGGGATAAATTCATATAAATATTTCAGAAATTTCTAAATAAATCTCAAAGGTCCGTACCAAACAAGGAATACCGAATGATCGGATGTCAGACTCATCAGTAGCCACTGTTGAGTGTTGAATCCGAGCCAAAAACTCGGGAGTTGGGGTCAGCACAGTCGAGTGCAAGACTCGGGAGTCGGGGTCAGCACTGTCGAGTGCTTGATCCGAGTTGAGACTCGTGAGTCAGGGTTGGCTTGCCGAGCCCGACCACGTGTTCCCAGAATCTGACTCCTTACCTTGTGGAGACGCGGTCTTTCCTTTTCTTATTCTAATTATTTAGGAACATAGCAAAATTTATGGGATATGTTTATATGGAAACCGACTTGATTGAGATCGTGATCACGACATGAGATTTGATTACTCCTATATAAATACTCGTAGATCTAGCCGATTCAATATGATGAGAATTACAACAGAACCGAGCTAGGGTTTTGTTTTGTCTGTTCTCTCTGCTATGTTGCCGCCGTAGTTTACTCCATTCCGTCCGTCGGCGTTCACAGGGAACGGGAGAGTAAGTCTCCAGAACTAGTCGTCCTTGTGATCCTACATCGGGAGAGGACGAATAAGGTTTTGGGAAATGCTCCGCGTGACTGCTCAAGTTCGTCATCACGACGCGTCTTCTATCTACGTCTACTGTCGGTCACTATCGGGTGATGCAATCCAACACCAACGGAAGTGTCTCTGTCTCGATCGTGGATTCATCTTCGACTACCGTACAATACATGCACTACCAGTCTATGCGGTTTTTGATCATGTTTTGCGAATCTATGATTATTGTGTCTTTGTAGTCTAATATGATAGATCTATTCATGCTAATTTATGTTGAGGCCATGATTTATCTATTTTAAAAATTAATCGTAAAATTGTCTAATAATCCAACAATCGAAAAACCTTATCATAGGCGATCTATGATTAATTCAATGGCTAGATTTGTGGATGTACTGAGGCCAGGAAAATTTTCTGGTGTGCATTTTAAGATTCGGCAAGCAAAGATCTATCTTTGGCTTACTGCTATGAATGTGTGGGAAGCGAGACTTGGCAAACCTGAAGGCTAACTCTCTTCTAATTAATAGAAGAAGTTTGCGGAAGCTAATAATCTCTTCATGTGATGCATTCTAGGTGTGCTCTCTGACCGTCTGTGTGATATTTACATCATTGTGACAGATGTGAAAGAGTTATGGGATGTTCTTATTGTAAAATATAGTGCATAAAATGCAGGCAGTGAACTATACCTCATGGAGAGCTTTCGCGACTATAAGATGGTGAACAACCGTTTTGTGGTGGAACAAGCTCATGAGGTTGTGTGCATTATCAAGTAACATGACCTCGTTAAGTGTACTCTACCCGACAAGTTTGTGGCTAGGTGCATTATTGCAAATTTGTCTTCTTTATGGAGAAACTTCGCCACTACTCTAAAACATTAGAGACATGAGATATCAATTGAAAACTTTATATCGTCTCTTGATGTTGAAGAGAAAGCTCAAGAAAGGATGATGTTAAGAAAGGAGGTGAGAGTTAGTATAGCGCCAACTTAGTGCAGAAATCCCCACATAGCAAGAACAAAGGGAAACATAAGCCTAACAAGGTTATGAGAACCACTAACTTTAAGAAGAAGAAGAAAACATAATCGAGTTGAGTTGCTTCACTTGCGGCGAACTGAGACATTTCTCTAAGGATTATCTAGATCGTGCAGACCGCAAAGGGCAAAAGGATAAGAGTATCAACATGGTGACCATCGACAATACTGAGGAAGGGTACTGTAATCCATTTACTGTACTTTCAGTATTTTAGACTACCAGCTGGTGTTTTGATACAGGTGCCAATGTTCACGTGTGTGGTGATGTCTTTATGTTTTCTTCTTATCAGGTCGTCTAGGATTCTTCCGTCCTAATGTGGAATGGGTCACATGCTTCTATTCATGGTGTTGGTATGGTAGATCTAAAGTTTACTTCGGGAAAGATCGTACAACTAAATAATTTGCATCATGTCCCTACTATCAACAAGAATCTTGTTAGCGGTTCCATTCTGTTGAAGGATAGGTTTTAGGTAGTCTTAGAGTCCAATAAATTAGTCTTGTTAAAACATGAGCAATTCACTATTAAAGGCTATTATTGTCAGTGAACCATATTTGTGGCGACATTAATAGTGATGCAATAATATGGCATTCCCATTTATGTCACGTTAATTTCGACTTGATGTATCGTCTTTATAGCATGTGTTTAATTCTGAATTTCACCATTGACAAAGGTTCTAAATGTCATAGTTGTGTTTAATCAAAGACCCTCAAAAGCCTCACAAGACGACTGAGGAGAGAAATTTAGCACCTCTAAAACTAATACATTCTGATCTCTGCAAGATGAATGGTGTGTTGACAAATGGTGAAAAGAGATATTTCATGACATTTATTGATGATGCATATAGATTTTTTATGTATATCTATTGCGAACTAAGGATGAGGCATTAGACTACTTTAAAATCTATAAAGCCGAAGTTGAAAATCAACTAGAGAAAAATATCAAACGTCTAAGGTCTGATCAGGGTAGTGAACATTTTCTCAAAATATTTGATGAATTATGTGAGGAACACGATATTATTCACGAGAGGACGCCTCCTTGTTCGCCCGAGATGAATGGGATTACTAAGAGGAAAAACCACATACTGATTGACTTGGTTAATGCCATGTTAGCTACTGTTGGTTTATCAAAGGCATGGTGGGGACGCTCTACTAATAACATGTCATGTCCTGAATAGAGTTCCTAACAAAAATAAAGATCAAAGTCCATATGAGATATGAATTAGGAGAAAACCATCATTTTCTTATTTGCGCACTTAGGGGTGTTTGGCAAAAGTCAATATCCTAATTGTGAATAAACGCAAGTTAGGACCTAAGACTGTGGATTGCATCTTTTTAGGTTATGCTCAGAGGAGCATGACATATAGATTTATGGCAGTAAAATATGAGGTGCCTGATATGCATGTTGATACTATTTTAGAATCACGTGATATAACATTTTTTGAGAATATGTTTCCTTTGAAAAATATGCATAACATTGCTAGATATTCTGTTGAGATAATTCCTAAACCTGTTACACCGATTAACTTCGAGTCTTCTGAACAACATATTTAGTTTGAGAAAATCCTTGAGAAGGATGACAGTGAAGCTCCTAAAAGGAGTAAGAGACAAAGGTTGAAAATCCTTTGGTGATAATTTCACTGTTTACCTTGTGGATGACACTCCTACTATCATTACCGAGGCGTATGCATATCTAGATGTAGATTATTGGAAAGAAGCAAGATGAACTCGATTCTATCTAATGGTACATGGGAACTGACTAAACTACCATAGGTTGTAAGTGGGTGTTCAAGAAGAAGCTTAGGTCTGATGGTATTGTTGAGAAGTACAAGGTTTGGCTTATGGCCAAAGGTTACACACAAAAAGAAGGCGAATACTTTTTTGATATTTATTCACCTATCGCTAGACTGACCACAATCAGAGCATTTCTTTCCCTGGTAGCCTCATATAGTCTTATCATTCATCAAATGAATGTAAAAACAACTTTCCTAAATTGAGAGTTAGATGAGAAGATCTACATGAATAAGCCTGATGGGTTTATGGTGAAGGGTCAAGAAAGAAAGGTGTGTAAATTATTAAAATCTTTGTATGGCTTGAAACAAGAACCTAAGTAATGGCATGAGAAGTTCGACATAACTCTAACTTATGCGGGCTTTGTCATAAACAAGGTCGATAGATGTATATACAATCGACATGGTGGAGGTGAAGGAGTTACATTATGTTTGTATGTCAATGTCATACTTATTTTTGTCACAAATATTGATATGATTAATGAGGTCAAGTCTTTTCTACCAAAGAGTTTTGATATGAAAGAACTAGGAGAAGCTGATGTTATTCTTAACATCAAACTGAATAAGGACGAGAATGAGATTACACTTTCGCAATCTCATTATGTTGAGAATGTCTTGAGCCATTTCGGCTATAAAGACAGCAAGCCTTCTCCAACACCTTATGATCCCAGTGTGACACTTCGAAAGAATAAGAAAATTGTCAAAGATCAACTGAGATATTCTCATATAATTGGTTCACTCATGTACCTAGCTAGCGCAATGAGACCTGGCATATTATTTGTTGTGAGCAAATTAAGTAGGTTCATGTCCAACCCGGGTTATAATCACTAGCATGCACTTGAAAGGATTATGCATACTTAGTAGATACTATGAGTCATGAGATTCACTATTCTAGGCACCCAGCTGTGTTTGAATGATATAGTGATTCGAATAGAATATTTGATGTTGGTGAGCTTTACGCCACATTGGGTATGTTTTTACTATTGGAATTGGTGCAATATCATGGAGGTCTTGCAAACAGACCATTTTGATGCGGTCAACCATGAAAGCAGAATTTACTGCTTTAGATACAGCAACTGTAGAAGCAGAGTGGCTATGTGAACTATTGATGGACTTGCCTGTGGTTGAAAAAACAGTGTCAGCTATCCTTATGAACTATGGCAATCAAACCGTGATATTCAAAATGAATAGTGCCAAGGATAATGTGAATTCATCAAGACACGTTAAAAGACGACTGAAGTCTGTCAGGATGTTGAGAAACTCCGGAGTTATAAGTGTGACTTATATTCAAATAGACAAAAACCTGATAGATCCCTTTACAAAGGGCTATCACGTGATGTGATAGAAAATACATCGAGGGATATGGGTGTGAGACTCATATGAGTTTCCATAGTGGTAACCCAATCTATGTGATCAGAGATCCCGTAAATTAGGACTTGGGAAAAACAAGATATTGGTTAACCGAGGAGAGTAATTATTATTTCCTAACCTCTCTAAGATGCAATACTCTCAGAAACTATAAGGCAGATTGGCTTTATGCTTTAATATATTCTCTTGGCTTTAATTAGCGAAGATGCTATCATGTAAAGCATTCTTGAAAGAATACACCTATATGAACTTGCTTGTCTAACGTCACAGTCTACGAGACTTGGGTGATCTCTAGTAAGCTCATTTTAATACTAGAGAGTACGATGCATATGCGCCAACCGAGGGGTAGGCTACTAGCAGCCAAGTGCTAGTTAAGGCTTTGAGTGAAACTTGTTCACAGAAAACTTGCAATTCCAGGTATAGTCCATTGTTCAAGTTGTGAATGAGTGTAGCTTAAAGTTTTAGGCGGGAGTTCAACCTAACAGTCCTTGCTGAAACGCTAGTATATCAAACAAAAGTAAAAATCAGACAAATATCTAAATGGGTATTTGAGATCTGGTGGGAGATTGAACAATTTTGGGGATAGACCGATATGAATATTTTAGAATTTTCTAAATAAATCTCAAAGGCCATGTCAAGCAAGGAATACCGAATGGTCGGATGTTGGATTCAGCAGTTGGCACTTCTGAGTGTTGAATCCGAGCCAAAGACTCGGGAGTCACGGTTAACATTGTCGAGTGCTTGATCCGAGTCAAGACTCGGGAGTCGGGGGTCGGCTTACCGAGCCCGACCATGTATTCCTGGAATCTGAATCCTTATCCTGTGGGGACGTGGTCTTTCCTTTTCTTGTTTTGATTCTTTAGGAATGTGGCGAAATTTGCGGGAAATGGTTATATGGAAACCGACTTGATTGAGATCGTAATCACAACACGTGATCTGGTTGCTCTCATATAAATACCCGTAGATACGGTCGATTCAATACGATGAGAATTACAACAGAACCGAGCTAGGGTTTTATTTTGCCTGTTCTCTCTGTTGTGCTGTCGTCGTAGTTTACTCCATTCCGTTTGTTGGTGTGCACTGGGAAAGGGAGAGCAGGTCTCCTGAACCAGTTGTCATTGTGATCCTGCACCGGGAGAGGACGAATAAGGTTTTTGGGAATCGCTTCGTGTGACTACTTAAGTTCATCATCACAACACGTCTTTCGTCTATGTCTACCATTAGTCGTCGTCGGGTGCTGCGATCCGAAACCAACGGAAGTGTCTCTGTCCCGACCACGGATTCGTCTTCGACTACCATATTAGTACGTGTACTACCTTTTTGTATGGTTTTTGATCATGTTTTGCGAATCCATAATTATTGTGTCCATGTACACTAGCATGATAGATCTGTTCATACTAGTTTATGTTGAGGTCATGATTTATCTATTTCAGAAATTAATCGTAAAATTGTCTAAGGGCGCATTTGGTTCTGATGTGAGCTGTGAAAAACTGTTGTGAGCTGCCTGCTGTGAAAAGCTGTTGTGAGTTGTCTGCTGTGGAAAAACTAAAAGTCGTTTGGTTGAAACTGTTGTGAACAACTGCTGTGAGTTAACTATTTTTTTATAATTTACATAATTTTTATCATTGTAATATTCTATACATATATATAAATAGGAAACACTCAACATTGATGTAACTAAATAACTTGAAAATATATTAGATAAATAAAAAAGTGTATAGTTTATCCCATAAAGTAACCGACAACCACATATTATCTCATGAAATTATGTAATGCAATACAAATCATAATAATGTTAGATTAATCAAGACACCTTGAATTCATGTTATTTAATGTGTACTACAAAACATAAAAACAGAAGTAAAAAAACAGGGTCCAAGCTGCTTCTAAATTTGTACTAGACAAAAGCTGTTTTTTCACAGCAGAAGCAGTTTTGATAAACCTGCTTAATTCAATTTCTGCTTTTTCACAACAGAAGCAGATTTTAAAAGCAGAACCAATCGCACCCTAATACTCCAATAGATCTGTTATCAACCCAAGTATATGTATATGATGAGCGAATAGATTATCTTTAATGTAACTATTCGTTGTATCGCAATTCATATACTTAATTAAATGGGGGTTTTAGATATATGACATTACAATTATCGTGTTTTGGAACTTTGCCACTACAATTCGTCTATTTGGATATATGCCATTCCGGAATTGCAGCTCTCACAAAATTTAATTGCATATTTCAGATTTCTCTAAAATTGTAATGGCATATTTTGGAATTTTCTAAATTTATAATGGTATAGTTCGGAGTTTTCTGAATTTGTAATGGCATGAATCTAAATACGTGAATTGTAATGGCATTTTTCCAAAGTCGCGAAATTATAATGGCATGAATCCAAATTTCCCTAATTAAATAGAACAGAAAAGAAACTCGCTCAATTATATACCACCGAATCAAATGACCAAATAGGTCGACCGAAATGGCAAGACCGAATATCACCGCCCACACGTGGTAGGCCGACCAAATACAGTCAAATAAAAAAGATTATTTTAAATATTTACAATTTTTCAAGTAAAGACCAAAAATATAATTTCAAATAAAAATTATTAAAAAAATGGTGTGAGGCGTTCATCGACCAACCAACCGAGCGACGCGTGTGCACCGGAAGGAATGGGAAACCACAAACCAGGGGCGTCGTCGACTCAGCTGGGCCAACCGGTACCACCAAGCATAAAAAATAGGGAGTGAAATTAGTTTTGGAATCTTTATTTTTTCAGTGATTTAAATCATCTATTAAACCTATTTTTTAGTTTTATTGATGCTATTGCATATTAAGCGATAGTACTTTACGGTACGGGTTCCGTACAGATGATTTAAATTAGGCATCGGTGAGTATTGCAGAGGAGTCTCATCGTTATCTCTATCTAGGAGGAAACGAGATAGTTTTTTAGATAGATTCGAGTTTTCTGGTGGATAATAATCTTACTCATGTATGTGAATTGAATTTTTGGGTATGAATTGCCTTAAGCGTCTCAAAATTATCAAAGGACGTGTTTTTAGACTTCCTCCGATCCCTTTATATGGAAGGATCCATGATTACAAATGATGATTTAAAATGTCTCATTAATGACCAATTACGAGGGTAAACGATAAGTTCGTGGGTTATAACACCAAAGATAATAACACTAATAACTGTGGAATATGCAGATTAATGATGATTTGATTCTTAATGGTGATCGTCCTAATATAGATGGTTGGGAGGGCCCTTCCTGATTGTTGGACTCGAAAGCCTTCAGATCCTCGACCACTAATCGTATGGTGGATGCTGACCATTGACTGATTAACTTAAAACCACTCTGAAGATGAGAAGGGAAGAGAGCTAAGGTTCCATTTCGTTCAAAGACAATGTAGGATGAGAGACTAAGGTTCCGTTTGGTTGAGACAAGGTGGAATGAGATGGTTCCATCCTAGTTTTTTTGGATAGAATCATCACATCACGTGTTTGATTGCGATGGATGAAGATGTCCTAGTTTCGTATCTAATTGGTGGTTTGAAAGAAATGGGATTCCGCCCCAGAACCTCCATCTCACCCCGAAATACTTTCGGCCCATTATGAAACCTCCAGTATATTCATAAAACCTTCGTCTCGGAACCTCCGGCCTACCTCAAAGTCTCCGCCTAAGGTGGCACGAACTCATTCCATCTATTTTTAGGACTAATTCATTCTAAATATTAAAGAAATATTTTTTAGAAGAACAATTCTGTAAAAAAATAGGATCAATCTCATCATGTATCGTTCCTCAAAAACCTAAAGCTGCCTAGATGCTCTCGCTCCCTCCAACAAGCCATCTGCATGCATGGCAGACAAGGCTGTGGTGTGGGCCCTACTTTAAATGCACAGGTAAATTTAAAACATGTAATTACCTTTCATTCAATAAATTTATTGACAACTCACAAAAATACTACCGTCTCCATAAAAAATGCAAGATGTCTATGAATTATAAAAATTCAATATTTTAATTTTGATTAATAATTAAGCTAAAATAATGTATTTTGTGTTAATTATATGGTATAATTAAGCTAAATTCATTTTATAGATATTGTTGAAATATTAATAAATTAATTAATTGTCAAAATATCACTTTACTTTTTGAAAAAAAGGATCACTTGGACCCGATATTAATAGTAAAAAATATTGTTGATATTGTGTTGTATACGATTTTTTAAATAATATTTTTTAAAAAAATAAATAAATTTTGTGGTATGGCCAGGACCCACGTACATGCATCATGCATGCATGCAGGGCAGCAGGGGCTAGTCGGCCACTCCCCAACCGATTGGCCCCAGTCAGCCCCTTCCGAGCTGACCACTACACATTTTTTAAATTTTTAAAAACGGTATATACATTTGAATTTTTTTTAAAAAATATTATTTTAAAAAATCACTCGTAATACACTTTAGATGGACCCACCTATTTCATACAGAATACAAGTACGGTCCAGTAAGATGTATACTTGTTCCACGCTATTAAGGGAGTGTTTGGATCAGTGGGCTAAATTTTAGCTCGTGTCATATCGGATGTTTGAACATCAATTTAAAAGACTAAATGTGAACTAATTATAAAATAACTAAAGAATTAGAGGATAATTCACAAGACAAATTTATTAAGTCTAATTAATCCATAATTAGCAAATGTTTACTATTGGATCACATTGTCAAATCATGACGTAATTAGGCTTATTGGATTCGTCTCGTGAATAATCCCCCGATTATAAATGAGTTTTATAAATAGTCTACATTTAATACTCTAAAATAATATTTAAATATTTGATGTGACAGAGGCTAAATTTAGCCATCAATTCAAACGCCCCCTAATTCGTGTAAGAAAAATGTTGAATAATAGAGCTAAGAAAGAGAAATAAGGAAAACATTTCTTATATAATAAATCAAGTCTATACGAGAACATAGAAAAGAAGCCGATATTAATGGACCAAAATAGACAGAAAAGAGGTTATCAAATCACATATATTTTTATATAATATTGGTCGGGAATACGATTTTGAGCTTCTTCCTGAGAACTTATCAGCCGGCCAATGGTCAGTTTTCTTTGGAAGACTAACGACCAGAGATCTCAAGTCCCCGAGTCCCGCACTCGGGGATAAGCTTCCCAACCACCGACACTCAAACAGTCACTTTTAAGAGCTAAACCGTCGTTAGTCTTCATAAAAACCACAATAACGAATAACGGTTATCTCCAACTGTTATTGTCCACTAACTAACAATAACGCATGGGGAGTGGATGCAGGCGTACTACACTATCGGTGGCCACTCCTACGCCTAGCCACTGCCATAGGTACGTAATGTGCCCATTTTTTTTTGGATTCCTCCATCAGCGCTTTGGCTTCTGGTTTTGATTAGGGATCCCGCTTTCACGGTGGGACGCGGTAGCACTTGAGACGGTAGCAGCGGCAATGGCGTATATGGCGCGCCTGTGTGTGTTCCCCGTGTACCACCTTACCTACTACTCAGTGTCTGCTTGACCTGGTCGCCGAGCTAGAGGAGGAGCGACGCCTCCGCCACGTGGCCGAGGAATCCCTCGCCGACACCGAGAATCGCTTTGGCCACCTCAAGGACTTCGCCCAGAATGTCCTCCGCAAGCATGATGACCTCACCAATAAGGCCGCCACGGCCTCCCGCTCGAACTCTGTGATCTAGGCTGAGGTGTGGGAGGCCATGCAAGCGGTGGGGATGCATAAGGAGGAAAGATGACGTGATAGGCAGACTAACCCATACTGACAATGAGGACCTACATTAAAGTGATAGTTGTGGTGAGGCAAACTCACCATCACTATCATTTTTTTAAGTAGTATATAAACTTAGAAGGTGTTTGGTTGGGTTTATTTTAAGTGTTATCTGTTTACAGTGCAAGCAAATTACATTAGATTGTGTTTGATTTGAATGTAATGATATTAGATACCACGTAATCATATTACAATCTAGTAATTAGTCCATTACATTCTAATCAGGCTGGTATCAGATTACGTTACCAAAATACATTATATTTGTCAACCAAACATTGTAATGTAAACATAATATATTACACTTGTTAATCAAACAAATCTAATAATTTAATACATTGTTATCACTTAGCACTAAAATTAATTTCATTACCATTTACATTACCTTGAGCAAACCAAACGCCACCTTATACTTTATGTGTTTCAACAGTCTTTGACCACCAAGCACCAACTGATATGTGAGTTACAACTGATACATGAGTGATGACCGGGTCGATACAACTAAAAACTTTTTATTGGCATCGGAAACACATCATATTATGGCATGGCAACATTTCATGGAGTGCAGAACAAACTCACGAAGAAAATGATCTTTACACAAAAATAAATGAATCTAGAGTAATTAATGAAAAAAATCCAAAGGAACATTCGATTGGTTTGTTAATGATGTTAGTGAAGTAATCCATCAGTTAATTTATAGCCCTTATTTACCAATGAAATTTTTAGAATATAAAGCCAGAACAAATTGTTTATAATCTAGATCAAATTCTGATTTTGAGAACAAGAGCTCATTTGGGTGAGTTCCAGCTCCCAACTCCATCTTGAAATAGGGTAAAGTTGTCCCCAAACACCTTAACTTTGTAGCTTCGTGGAGCAGCTAGCCTCCGCAGTACAAAAAAACTAGAGCTGCTAAATAGATGCTATAGGGACCAAATTGTGAAACTTTCCACTATAGTTTTACGCTACAGTATATCTACTTCACCGTAGAATTTTAAAATTGAAGCTAATAATGATGGAGTGGAACCCTCCAAAACTAAATTAGTTCGTAAAATCTAAAAAGAAACAAATCTCCTACTTACCAGAAATCGAAATAAAAAGACCCTTGAAAGTTAGTCCGTCCACCTGTAAAAAGTTAAAAAGATAACCCACGGAGGAATCCCCTACGGCCACACGCTGACACCGACCAGCGACTTTTGGAACGTTAACCCCGCGCAGACGCTCCTCCTCTCTCATTTCAGCCATTTTTTTTCTGTTTTTCCTGGCGTCCGTTAGCTGGAGAATTTATTCTTCTTCCCTCGAGTGGAGGGTCGCTTTTCGTTCAAACTCTCCGAACGGTCGACGCAGGCGTACGCGCAAACCGTCGTCGTATCGTCTTTGCCTTCTTTTTTTTGGTTACCTTTTTCTTCTTTTGATTTCTTTTTTACTAGTTTCAACGACTGCTCGTCTCGACGGGCCAAGCTTGGCGCTGCCTGTCGCGCATATGGTGGGTGACGCAGCGCGCCTTTTGGCTGCAAATTTATCGGAGACGCTGTCACGTTGAGACAGTCATATCCCCTCTTTTTTTTTTTACATTTTTAACGACGTAATTGATTTTTATCATCTTTTATTTACTTTTTTAATGACTTAATTGATTTTTATCGTGATATTTCCTTATTTGTTTTATTTAAAAATTGTAATTGATATTTATCGTGATATTTCCTTATTTTTTATTTTAAAATTTGTACAAATATGTAAAATTGTAAGTTATGCAAATTTATTTGGAAAGGTATTAGATTACTAGGCTACAAGCAGTTTATAAGGGAAATTAGTCATGCTTCTACCGTAACGAATTTTTTGGATGTGAAATGTCTCTCCACTTGTAGGTTGTGTCGGATGCGTATGAACGTCCGAATGTGGATCGATACTGGGTCGGTATTGCATGAGAGCTAACAAGAAAACATCGCGTTGAGATTACTGCAGTTGGTTAATTGTCTCGTATTATTTTAAAGTCTTGTTTGACAGTCAAAAATCCCACCTATTTTATGTCATGAGTCAAGATTTTTGGTTCCCAAACAAATAACAATTCCTAATAACGGTTGGTTAAGGGTCTTTTTGTAAGTTAATTGCTGATTTGTATTTAATTTCGTGATTTTTTAGTCACAGAGTCTCGCAATCCAGATACAGTATCTAAACCATTTGATGAAGATTTAAGGCTTATTTAGAGAGCTTCAGATTACGAGAAATAGTTTATGAATATGTAGCTAGCGTGAGAATCTAGATAAACTAATGTTTCCTGACTCATAAATTTATTTTTTTCGATTTTGTAGCTACTAAGCCTAATAATCTATATCGTTTTCGGAGTTTCTAATTTTAGAATATATGTAACTGCTGAAAAGCTTCTCTAAACATATCCTAATATTATACCACATCTTTTTTTAAATGTAAGGTACTGTTTGTTTCAGCTTCTGGCAACTGCAGCTATTTCTAGAATCTGCTGCGGAAACAAACGGTCTAGATTCTAGGCTTAGACAATGCCGGTCCTGATATTTTAGGGGCCCGGGACAAAATAAATTTTATGGGCCCTTATATATAACAATAATATAATATTTTAATATAAAAGCATAAGATATTTGGATGATTACGTAATAGATTGGTTCAGTTGTAGTTATATTACGTATATACGCCATAGCTAATATGTTGGTTCATGAAAACCATGCCCGGTAATCATAAAAGGATTGATGTATATACAGGAAACTAACAAATGTAGATTACACGGATATTGCTAACCATACATATGAATATTGCTAACATAATATGTATATATGCGAAATCTAACTAATACACAATTAAAATATATCGGAAATAATATTCATATAAAATAATATGTATATATTAGATTACTTTAAAATAAAAAATCACCAAGATATTGACCTATGCGAGTATATGAAAAGAGGGGTGTATCGTACACGTGTACGTATATATACATTAGTAGACCTAAGATTTTACGAGTGTGTATATCAGCATCAAAATCTCTATATGTAAATCGATAAAAATATTTTCCAATTTAATAAATAATTCGGTAAAAATATTGTTTATAATTGGATAAATAATTATTATTTTTAAAATAGAATAGTTTTGTTCCTCAAACGGACGAAAAAAAAGAAAAGGAAAAAAATTCTCGAACTATTTACATATACATTGGTAGACCTAAGATTTTACCAATGGGTTTATCATGTTAAAATCTCTATATGTAATTTGGTAGAAATATTCTTTTTCTGATTGAGTAAATAATTATTAAATTATGACATAAATTATTTTTGTAATAACACAAATAATTATTAATTTTTTATTAGAATATTTTTTGTTGCTCAAACAGATGAATAAAAAAATAAAAGAAAAAATCATTGAATTATTCAAAATCACTAGAGATTGAACCCAAACCTTATATTTAAATGACATTAACTTAACCATTACATCACTAATATTTTTTTATAGTTTTGATACTATTTTTTTACTATATCCTTCGCATGTATATATGTATAGGGGCCCTTCGGGTTCGGGGCCCGGGGCGGCCGCACTGCCAGCCCCCCCTCAGAGCCGGCCCTGAACTTAGATTATGAGAATCAATAACTATAAAATATAGAAATGAACTAGGATCTAGAAACTGAAAAACACCAGTTACTCAACTAGCTGGCTAGTGAAAATTTCTAACTGCTAGAAGCTGAAACAACAGACTCTAAGTCATTCTGATATTAATACATCCTAAACCTTGTTTGTTTATTGTTAAACTATGCTTGCATAGTCCTGTCGATAGCAAATCCATGTGCGTTCCAGTTGGCGAATTGATGTTCGCGATACAGATAATAATTAGATGGGGGCTTTCGGACATGAAACTGCTTAATTGTGTCGCCAAATAATTGATTGATGCTTTTCGCTTTCAGAATACTGAGTTCTTGGTGGAGCCCATGTGAAGCAGTACCATTAGTCTCAGGTGGCTGTGCCACTGTGGTAGCATGAGTGGTACAGGGATTTGTAGGTCCGTTGGTTTCGAGGTGAGGGTAGATAGGATAAGCTCATTTATGAATTTAGAGATGGAATAAATATTCGAGATGTTTAGTTAGATGGATGAAATGAGATACATTTTTTTGTTAGATGTATACAACTTGGGTAAGATAAGGTTAAATTTAGTGGGATCCAGTTGTCAAAATATATTTTTTAACAAAATATAATCAGACGGGATCTTATTTATATTTTATAGATTAAATTATAATCAATACATGATGTAATTAGATCATAAATTGGATAAATAATTGGGATAAAATCATTTGAATATTTAAAACGAAAAAATTAAATGTGTAATAACCAATCAGGAGACGACACGTCATCTCATCTAATATGGATGAACTCATCTAGAAATTTTTCTAAATCTCTTCATCTACACATATTGAAAGATTATTCTTCTCGTTGACCATTACATCCACCTTCGCCTTCAAACCAAACAGCTATCCCGTCCAGAGATATCTAGCGAACCAAACGCACCTTAAATGAATACCTGATACCCGATATGCGTTTATATATAAGTAATTAATTTATCATGGGATGGATATGAGCAAACATAAACACCCACAGGTATATCCACACGTAAATAAATGAGAAAAAAAAGAACCACATACCTCATGCGGCGCACCGTTAGCTCTTGTATGCTCCCATGCATGTCGCCCACTCCCACGCGACGCATCACCGGCTCGTCGCCTGCCTCTGCGCGGTGCACCATCGGCCTGTTGCCTCCTCCCGCACGGCATGCCATCACACTGTTGGTAGCTCGGCGCCTCCCATTCCCACGCGGTGGCGCGACACCGAGCGCTTCGTGCTCTCGTGCAGTGCCTTGTCGGTACGATTTGATGGAACTCTATCTACCAGATACAAATCTTGGTTTATGTAATATCGTATTCGTGCGGTGCCTTTGTCGGTATGATTTGATGGAACTCTATCTACAAAATACAAATCTTGGAACTTAATCTACAAAATACAAATCTTGATTTACGTAATGTTGTATCACGGATACGAATAACCCGATAGATATTAAATAACCGTATGGGTACAAGTATGGGAAAGATTCATACCTGTGAGGATACAGGTATGGAGATGTGTTCCTCTAGTTAGGTATAGATATAGACAGACAATACCCACAAATATTCTACCCATTACCATCGTAGAGCGGTAGAGTTACAAGTATTTTTATATAACAATATTATTATTATTATTATTCATAGTTTCTTTGGCAATGTTAAAAATTCTGTCGTACCTCGTGTGTGTTCGTACTCTTAGAATATGGAATATTTGGGCTTTTACCCTAAATTTCAATAAAATAAAAGTTCTTTTAGCGTGTAATTGAGGATATATCCCTCTCTAGTGTTAATTGAGTATTTACCCTCATTTAGTCCTTTTGCTTGATTAAATACCCTTCGCATACCTTCTAGTCTAATTTCTATTGTATTCAAGTATATTTCACTATAGGAAATGACTCTTTTGCCCCTGTGAATAATAATTATGGTTTCATTGAAAATAACATGGTACATACTGCTCTCTTAATATCAACGTAGTACTATCAAATGGAGAAATATTGCTCTTATTCTAGGTAACTGCATTTGTCAATATTAATGCCGCATTTTTTTCATGCTTAAAAGTAAAAATTGATCTTAAAATTATTTCAGTAACAGAAGCAAGTCATCGTCTTGCTTTTGACAACCACACAATGTTTTGGAAGCATATTGTTGACACCAAGATTTGGTAAAGGCCCAGGACCCACTAAAAGTACCGTATGGTCAACAAAAGTCAAGAAAGTATGGTCAAAGTGCGATCAAAAGAGTCCGTCCAAGTGGTTTTATGTGGCCGAATATGAAGAAGCCGATAAGGACGAAAGAAGATAAAAACAAATCCGGAATCGGTTATGGTTATCGTAATGGACGACAAGTCTCTGAACTATAAATATGTATGCAATTAGCTAGGTTTAGAGAACAATCAATCAGTCGACAAACAAAAATTACTTATGGCGCATCACCACCCTTGGTTTCCAAGGTTAATCCTATCGAGACTTGGCACTTGGAGCTGGGCTGCATCGTTGTGATCTCCGGAGAAGAGGTTAGTCCCGCCACCCGATGATCGTATCGGTCGATTGGTGTTCTTCAAGGCTGCGTCATTTCGATCTCTTGAGGCATTGGTCCGGTCGGTACAGTCACCGGTCTATTTTGGTGTTTTTGCTAGTTTTAAGGTTGTCTCGTTCCGATCTCTTATATTGATGTGGGTTGGATATCGTAGTTCGAGACTTCATCGATTAAGTCTGACATCTTTATCTATTGTATCTAATTTATGATGTGCACTATTCATCTAAATAAAGCATGCCCGATATGTTAAAGTATTGTTGATCAATCGTGATTTAGCGCATGTCTTAGTTAAGTCCAATCTTGTTGTTACGGTAGTTTGATAGTATGGATGCATTTTCTAGTGTGCTAAGTTTGGTTTCTGTCGAAGTAAAAGCCGATAGGTTATTTTTAATTCCATGTTTCATCTTGTCTTTATCGGAAGGTATTCATCAGGTTTTGCGTGTGAAGCGTATATCCTCATCGGCCGATGGTACTACCGATTCTGATAATCTGGCCATGGTTATCAGCTCGACAGCTGATTGGCGCTGCTACTTGCGGCTCTGTTCATGTTACCACAACCATCAGCTCAATAGTCGATCGGCGTTGCTACAAATGTCTTTTTTATTATCCCTTATCAGTTGTAGGGTCAAACTGATGGCATGCTCAGAACCCTTTTTCTAAGATTGTAGGATCTGCACTGGAGTTAGGCAGACCTCCCAGGCCACGCGTGTGACAAAAAAAGACACCAACACATATATTGTAACTGAATTTAGCAAAATACATTTGTACATTAGAATATGAATGCAATTGTATACACATCTAATTGCTATTTTGTACTGAAAAAACTCTTTTTAAAAGCATGTGTAAATGAACTGATTAGAAAAAAATGGGAGGACACTAACCGGAAAATTAGAAGAAACTTACGATGAGACATTTGATGGAGCACACCTTGGTGGTCGAGCGGTACCTCACCTCCACACGGCATGTGTGTCCTCACTATACTACTGAGGGGCTAGCGATGGCTACCGTCGAGGAGATGGCTGCTTGGCAGACGAGGAGACGACTGCCATCCATGGCTGCCTAGCGGACGAGGAGAAGGTTTTCGTTGTGGCTGAGCGCCACCATTGGGCTACGTCCTAGGTGAGTGTCGCGTCGTCAGGCTTTTAGGAGAAGGGTTTGCTTCTCCTGCCGGCTGTGAATGGGATGCGTTAAGAGGAAATAAGATGTATAGAGTGGACAAAATGGATATTTCATATCACAAATACAATTCAATATATTATACATGTACTGAATGTTAGAAATATGTGTAATATTTTAATTCCAATTTTTATTTGGAGGAAAAACTCATAGATGAACAATGATGCATAAACAAATATTAGCAGACATTTGACGTGCTTCAAAAAACACATGTTGTCAATAAACATATGAACTACTTACTTGATCAACGAAGTAGCGAAATACAACACGTAGAGGAAGTAGTCGCGTCGAGGTTCACAAGAGCGGTCGCGCACAAGCGCTGCCTAGAAACCTGATTACTGCCCTGTGCAGGTGTTCTCTGCGGCAATGGTTCGGAGATCTCGCTCTTCTTCTAATCCGGTGCACGCCGGAAAGAAAGTCTATGAAGTATAACCAGCGCAACAGACTCAAGGCAGTGGAGCGGAGATGGGAAGAAAAGAATGGGGATCAAAAAGCTCTCATCAGATTGGATGTCTCCAATCTTTTATAGACAACTAGCCATGCTAGAATAAAGTTACAGAATTATTACTAGTAACTATCAAATTCATATCACATAAATTTAGCCACAAATACTAGTAATGGATGTTTTAAATCAGGAATTCAAAACGACTAGTAACTGAAACATTTATTCTAGTGTTTAATGGCTATTCAAATTTTGGTTTTAATCACATTAAAACAATGCATTCAGTACAGATAATGTATACACGAAAGTCCAAAAATTTTGAATTGACTTGGTGCTATTCTGCTACCACGCACGCTGTCGCTCGTCGCAAGTCACAAGTCACGCGGTATCTCACGCGAAAAATACGCGAATACGCGCGCGCGTGTGGATTTAGCCATGTCCTCATGAATTTTCTCCATTTAATAAATAGAGTTAACTTCACCTTATAAGTGGGTCCCCATCCCACTAAATAAGTAATATGGTACTAATCATGTACACATGCTTTGTAATTAAATAATTGGGCCACCTCATGGGCCAATTTTCAACAATCCCCCACCAATTCCAAAGCAATCAGAAAGAAAGAAGTTTATAATATCACTGCATTGAGTTATTGTTCATATACCAGCATTTTGGTGAAAGTCCCATTCGGGTTGAACTTGCACCTAGATTGAAAAGGTTCATCTTTTCACATC
This sequence comes from Zizania palustris, assembly GCA_019279435.1. Taxonomy (NCBI): domain Eukaryota; kingdom Viridiplantae; phylum Streptophyta; class Magnoliopsida; order Poales; family Poaceae; genus Zizania; species Zizania palustris. The sequence continues at coordinate 28,572,015 of JAAALK010000080.1, forward strand.
AAATGAATGGACTAAGCCTTGAATTCATAGATTTTTGTGATAAGACTGCACTTGACAATCCAACCGATACTAGACTGCTAATAGACTACATTTTAACGGAGCTTTTATGGTCATGCTCCTTAATTTACTCATGAGCCTTCTTGAGAATGCACTATTCTCATGAACTACGGCCTCACAGTTAGGCTCAAGTAGGTGTATTCATTGTAGGTATCCTGTAGGTCGATACCTATTTCCCTCATTGGACACTAAAATACATTAAGGCTTTAAGACAACCTTCCATATAGTTGAGAGCACGCGATTTGTAGGACATAGGTAAAAATGAATATATGTACTCTCATTTTTTATCAACAACTTGTTTTTCTTATTATCTAATTCACGGGATCTCCGATCAATAAGATATGAGTTTCCACTGTGATGAAAATTATATGGGCCTCATACCCATGTCCAAAGAAGCAGCGGAAATCGCTTTCCATGCCAGACCTTTTGTGAAAGGATCTGCTAGGTTCTTCTCAGTTTGAATATAATTCACCGTTATTGCTCTAGAGTTTTTCATCTTCCTAACAGATTTGAGCCTACACTTTACATGTCTAGAGGATTTCATGTTATCCTTAGTACTCATAACCTTTGTTAACACGGTTTGGTTATCGCTGTACATGAGGATTGTCGGTATTGGTTTCTCAACCAAAGGAAAGTCCAACAGAAGCTCTCTAAGCCACTTGGCTTCAACATATGTTGTGTCTAATGCTACAAGTTCAGCTTCTATAGTTGAATGTGTCAAAATAGTCTGTTTACAAGACCTCCATGAAACTGCAGCACCGGCTAAGGTAAACACATATCCACTTATAGCTTTAATCTCATCTGCATCTGATATCCAATTAGAATCACTATATCCTTCTAGTACAGATGGATAACCAGTGTAGTGAATTCCATAAGAGGTTGTGCCTCTCAAATATCGCAACACTCTTTCAAGCGCTTCCCAATGATCATGTCCTGGATTGGAGGTGAACCGACTTAATTTGCTCATAGCAAAAGAAATATCAGGTCATGTAGCTCCAGCAAGATACATCAAGGATCCACTAATTTGTGAGTATCTTAATTGGTCTATTCCTAAACCTTGATTCTTTCGAAGCTTTATGCTAGCATCATATGGGGTTGGAGAAATTTTGCTTTTCTCAAAGCCAAAACGACTCAATATCTTTTCAGCATAATGGGCTTGACTCAAAGTAATCCCATCATTATTCTTGAACAGCTTAATATTTAGAATAACATATGCCTCTCCTAAATCTTTCATATCAAAACACCGAGATAAGAAAGATTTAACTTCGTTAATTACAGCAGTATTTGTTCCAAATATTAGTATGTCATCAACATATAAGCATAAAATCACTCCATCACCTCCACCATAACGATAATATACACACTTGTCTGCCTCATTAACAGTAAAATCAGCAGATGTTAGAGTTTTATCAATTTTTCTGTGCCACTATTTAGAAGCTTGCTTTAGGCCATACAAGGATTTTAATAATTTGCATACTTTATCCTCCTGTCCAGATATCACAAAACCATCAGGTTGTTTCTTATAAATTTCTTCCTTCAACTCTCCATTAAGAAAAGTTGTATTTACATCCATTTGATGGATGAGTAGACCATGGGAAGAAGCTAATGCAATGAGCACTCTAATTGTGGTTAATCTGGTAACTGGAGAATATGTATCAAAATAATCATCTCCTTCTTTCTGGGTAAAACCCTTGGCCACAAGTCTTGCTTTGTATTTCTCAATAGTATCAAAATTTCGAATTAACTTGGTGTTACTCTGCTACCACGCACGCTGTCGCTCGTCGCAAGTCACACGGTATCTCACGCGAAAAATACGCGAATACGCGCGCGTGTGTGGATTTAGCCAAGTCCTCATGAATTTTCTCTATTTAATAAAGAGAGTTAACTCCACCTTATAAGTAGGTCTCCATCCCACTAAATAAGCAATATAGCACTAATCATGTACACCTGTTTTGGAATTAAATAATTGGGTCACCTCATGGGCCAATTTTCAACACTGAATTGGTAGAGGAGGGTAAATACTCAATTACACACTAGAGATGGGTATATCCTCAATTACACACTAAGAAGAGAGTATATTCTCAATTTTCTCATTTAAGTTTAGAGATTCTAATGGAGGGAAAATTATTTTTACTGATGAATTAATGGGAATGAATCCTATAGGGAGCTAAATTTTACAAATTCTGTTGGAGTTGTTCTAAGGAACCCTTGATTGGAAGGATCGTTTGAGGCTCAGACTTTTTTAAGAATGCCACGCACTCCTATCTTTGTTTAGTACTTTTGTCTGAACATATTCAACTTTTTAAGTTCTGTTGGAATTTAATATTAAATTATTCACATCTCTTTGACAAGTTGGCTAGACAAGGTGAATAGATGAATAAGAATAATATAAGAGGTACAAATTGGAAGCTCATTGGATCTTTTGAAAATGGTATAATCCGACGTGTATTAGATATTTCGGCCACAATTAGATATTTCGATACATCGTGAAATACGTAAAATAAAAGAATAAGTAGCACCCGTGGATGTTCGTGCCAACTTTGAATGCGTTATCTTAAAGAAATTGGCTAAAACCAGTAGTTATCTCGAAGAAATAGGATAAAAGCAGTAGGCCAGGTTTACACCACATACTTGATAGCCTTAGGAGCAGCATTGTTGATGCTGAAATGGAAGACGCATATTGTGCCAACTTCTTACAGTACTGCCTTGAAAAATACTATAACAATAAAATTTAAACAAAGCTAGTTAGACAAAGCAAATAACATGAGCAACATTTCAGATGAGGAGGATCTTAATAGGAGGACATTAGGAGGGGGACGAGGAGGAGGATGCAACCGACGTGGCAGTGAGTAGGACGTCCACGCGCAATGATAGTGCAGGTGCCACTACCGACGATGCATGTGACATGGCCGACGGTACGAGGGCCATGAACGATGGAGTGACGAGGAGCATGACGAAGGTGACAACGGCAGTGGAAGTATAGGGTTTGGGCCTAGCAAAATAAAAGCGTGATAATTCACTTCGGTGCCCCTGCCTTTTTATAAGAGGACCTCATGAGTGACAGGTAATAGTTACCACTTGTCACTAATGATGCGGCCCTAACCCTACACTTGCCGCCATCTTATAAGTGGGCCTCATCAGTGATGGGTAATAGTTATCACCCATCATTGATGATGCAGCCCTAACCGTAGACTTCCACCACCGTCGTCTTATAAGTGGGCCTTATCTAGGGTATTTAAAGGGCTATATGTACATCTTAGTGACAGGCAGAAAGAAAACCCATCACTATAGGGCCTTCAATGACGGTTAACTATTGCTACCCATCACTAATATTATGGTTATTTTGAAAAAAAATAATAGTTTTTAGGCTGCATCTTAAATCAAAACCAGGATTTGGCAGCCACCATATCTAACATTTCAAAGCACATCATAGATAATTTATCACAGGACACAAATAATTCATCATAAAAGATTTATAACATAATATTACATATATTAACACAATATATTACATAAATATCACACATTAACTTCTAACATCACACCCCAGGTTTACACCACATAAATGATAGCCTTAATTGCACTATTATTAATGTTGAAATAGAAGGCACATACTATGCCAACTTCTAATGAGTTATCTCGAAGAAATTAGCTAAAACATGTAGTTAGATAGCATCGGCTATCCGTTGATTTATGCACCACAATTGGGACTATCTCAGACCCTGCTACTGCCACCTGAATCTTGGTGGTCTGGTGGTATAGGTGAGGTGTGATGTATTTCTCACAGTACTACTTTGAAAAATACTATAATAATAAAATTTAAACAAAGCTAGTTAGATAAGGCTATCTGTATAGATGATCAAGTTAACCAACGACATGTGTAAATAACTTACCACCGATTTCTTGTTGATGATCACATTATTTATTATATAGACATATAACCGACACTCGGAGGATAAACCTGTCAAGATGTCTTGCAGGCGAGCCTTCCTTGTTGAAGTTACATCTGTTGGATTGCCAAAATAACAGATGTGCTTCAATTGATCCATTTGGTCGGTGTCGACCTCCCTAGCTATTTTCTTCTCCTTCCTCTCCGCAACATCACTAGGACACTCTCCCGACATTATAATGAAACCATGATAATCACATAAACAAAACTATTGTTGTCCTCCACTTTGATGGTTATTGGGGTGTTCTCATCACCAAAGTTAGTGTAGATTTTGTCCATAACTATCAATGATGCCTGTCTTTTTGTTATTACCACATAGTCCCCTTGTGTTAGGCCACCTCTTCTACTAAATGCAGGCCACCTTTTGTGGAGACATATTTTCACCGCCTCTACAACTCATGACCTTAACATTAGTGGTGCACCCATCCCTTATCATTATGTGGAGGGTATCGTCAACACGAATGTTATTGATATCACAAAACCTTTTTGATAAATACTACAACAGTAAGGTAATGTCTCTTCAGTTTGTTAACACATTAAACAATATATACAATACACAATGTATAAACCTGGTAACGCCCATCGTTGACTAGATGATTGATCTTTATTAAGTAACTATCAGGACCATAGGTTGGTACATGTAGATTAATTGGGATGCTTGCCATATCCCTAACTCACAAATTCAGTAAATTTTTTCTCATAAATGATTTTCTAAACTGAAATTTAATAGTAAGCATGAATAAACTTGCGAAAACAAATAAAAAACCTAAATTTAATACACATCAATAAATAATCCACATTGCAATATTTTCACCAGTTTTCCACGTATCTACATTTCCACATCTCAAAATAATGGAGGAGGAGGGGAACCTTATGAGGATGAGGATGCAATCGAGCTGCAGAGGTGTGGAGGGTACGGGCGATGGAGCGGCGAGGAGCATGACGAAGACGACGGTGCGATGGGAGTCTAGGGTTAGGACCAAACGAAATGAAAGTGTTTCGATTCACTTCGGGGCCTTCACCTATTTATAAGAAGGAATCATTAGTGATCTAAGGTGTCGTTTGGTTTAGAGACAAGGTGGGATGTGACGGTTCTGTCCTAGTTTTTTGGATGAGATCGTCTTATCTCGTATTTGATTGCGATGGATGGGAATGTCTTAGTTTTGTGTTTAGTTGGTGGGTTGAGAGAAATGAGACTCCGCCCTGAAACCTCCGTCCCACACCGAAACATCTTCGGTCTGTTTCGAAACCTCTGGCCCATCCCTAAAGCCTTCGTCTTGGAACCTTCAGCCCGCCATAGAACCTCTAGCCCCGTCCCGGAGCCTCCGCACACGAGGTGTGATGAGCTCATCCCTCCTTTTTGGGGGGACAAGTTTGTCCCGAATATTGGATGAATATTCCTTGGTGGGACGACTTCATCCCACCTGAGTCCGAACCAAACACCGTAAAAAATAGGACCGTCCTGTCTCATCCCACCTCGTCCCTTGAACCAAATGACACCTTAGTGACGCTCTTTAGTGGCGTGTGAAAATATAGCTCGTCACTATACAATGATCTTTACTGGTAGGTCATACCATGACCCGTCACTAATGGGGTGCCCCTTCTTTACCGACGGGTTCTATTGTGACCTGTCACTAATAATGCAGCATTACTGACACATGTGAAACAGTCTATCACTAAAAGTGTATTACTGACCCGTGTCTTTTATCCGTCACTAAAGTTACATCAAAAGATCATTTATGTGGTAGTGCAAATTGCAAGCCTAAGCCACTAGGCCTGAACTTTTTTTGCAAACAAAGAAGAAAAAATTAAGACCTTATTTGAAATGGAAGAATTTTAAAGGAATTTTGAAAGATTTGAACTAAATTCAATAATATTCATGTGTTTCAAAGGTTCAAAGGAGATCATGACCGACCTAAACATGAGCAAGCTTATTCATGCACCGTGCGAGGAGCATGGGTAGGTGCGGAGTCAAATATATGCATCGGTTGTATGCATGACAGCATGGGGGTGGCACTGGTCACACATACTAAGCATGAGTCAACTGCAAAAAGATCAGATGAGTTTTCTTTTTCCGTAAAAGTCAAATAAAATGAGTGATTAATTCATAAGTCTTCGTTTGACCGAACTGTCTGCCTATATAAATTACCTTCTCTAACCGTGAAAAGGTAACGAGTAAACGAACACATTAGTTAATTAGCATGGTTTTTACTGCAGTTAAACTATCACTACGGCACCAGCGCTTCTTCGGCTGCAGATCATACGCAGCCGCTGCTCTTCTGCTCCATGTGCTGGTCCTTGCCGGAGCAATGGCGAGGGCGCAGGTGGTCATCCCCACGCCGTGCTGCAGCATGTTCCAGGGGCTGGACCTGGTGCCTTGCCTGCAGCAGGCAGGAGCGGGCGCCGCCGGCCGTGCCGGAGGGAACATCAGCGGCGCATGCTGCTCGTCGCTGAACCAGGCGCTCGACGCCGGCCGCCGCTGCCTCTGCTCGGTGCTGCTGTCGGGCGGCGGCGTGCGCGTGCTGGCTGGCCTCGCTGCGGCGATCCCCGCGCTGCCGCTGGCGTTGCCGCTGCCTGGCTGCCTCCTCTACGCCGCTCCTCTCGCAGCTTGCCAAGGTAAACCACTCAGCATTATATTGCATGTAAAAATCTTTAATTTAATTCTTTCGTCCGTCCAGCCATGAATCGTGACCAACACTGGCTGCTGCTTGCAACTTCCTGTTTCCAGTGACGGTGCCAGAGCAGGCGAATGCGCCACCGGCGGCGGCAGCAGATGCTTCAACTGCGAGCGCGACCACCGTGGATTCTCCGCCACCTCAGGCCGCCGTCGTTACACCGCCGTCGAAGAGGAAGAGATCAGATAGTGGAGGAATGAACATGAGCAATGGCGACGACAGCGGGGCTAAAGAGGACAGGGTTAGCCGGAGCGACGCATGCCGGCGTCCCAAAGTTGCCATGGAGATCAGAACATCCGTACTGACGGTTGTGGTGGCCATAGCTGTATGTTGGTTCAATCAAATGGTCAGTTCATAGGTTTGTAACTGCAAAGTTCAGGAATACTACACTCAGCTCCAGCAATCACCAAGATATTAATCCTTAAAAATTAATTTGATTTTCAACAGTTTTCTTATCTCTATTTTTAAATAAGAAATAAAAAATTAATCCTAAATTTAGGATAGATAACAAGAGAGGAAATGATTTAGGATGGGCATTTGTTTAGAGGTATTGTTAGAGTCTAATTTTTCATCAAAATCTTAAATTTTAAATTTAGGAATCTATATAAGAACTCTTTTGGAGATGCTCTCAGCTCAGCACCAAAATCTACTGTTGATGACAGAATCCAAAGTACAACTTTGCCTACTAATTACCATTGTAGCATATTTGTATTAGACGATGAAATTATAGTACAAGTGTATATCAATCACAATTGGAACCGATATTGTGAGAGTCTCGTGAAACAATTAAAAATAATATAAATAATTTTTTTATCAAAACCCTTAGAAAAAAAAAATAAAGAGCCGTAGATCAAAGAAAAAGACGTACCCGTAGTCACACTTGGAACCGATACTAATAAAAATCTCATAAAACAATAAAAAATAATACAAACAATTATTGATATGTATAACCATTACTAATATAGGCATTTAGTATTGGTTGGAGATACCAATCAGTACTAAACACATTAGGGCATTCCCAACCAAGAAACTATCTAGTAGTTTCTATACATACCATTTACTAAGACTGTTAATAGAAACTCACTCTAATAATGCATGGTTTCTTATCCCTATTTATTTTTCCCTCTTTTGTCCAGTCATAACTAAGTGGGCTCCATCTATAGAAACTACTACACTCTCCCAATGCATGTAGAGTGGTTTCTCCATCATTGGTACACTACTACAAAGCGACACTGTAGCGGTGGGCAAAAACGACCTATAGTGGCGGGCATCCAGTCCGCCACTGCTCTAACGCCACTGCTATCGCTGGTTAGCAGTGGCGGTCAGAGCGCCCGCCACCGCTGTGTCAACAGCCGTGGCGGGCGCGCTGACCTCATCTGCCCGTCACTACAATTGATAACAGTAGTGGCGGGCAGATGAGGTCAGCTCGCCCGCCACCACTATGTTAACAGCAGTAACGGGCGCGCTGACCTCATCTGCCCGCCACTACTGTTATCAATAGCAGTGGCGGGCAGATGATGTCAGCGCGCCCGCCACCACTGTGTCAACAGCAGTAACGGGCAAGCTACCTCATCTGCCCGCCACTGCTGTGTATAACCCATAACACAGAATGTTGTGATCCCACAAACCAAAACACAGAAATTATATGCTTCACACAGCCATCCACATACACAACAGCAAAACATCAACATATCCACATACACATCCACAACAACAACACATCAACACAACAACCATTCATCTCATCAATTTACAAAAATTTATAAATTTACATTATATGCTTCACACAGCCATCTACATACACAGCAACATCAATTTACAAATTTGCATTTCATCACACATCAAGTCTAAAAAGTTTACATCTATCAAAATTTCAAAATTAACCATTGTTTCACAAATACATGCTCATGCGGTTTATGTTTTCTTGGAAGGCCAACTCATATCTTGGTTCGCCTTTTCATTCTTCTGGCCCAATCATACAGAGTTGGATGCTTGGCCACTTCACTCTCGGGATCGAAAAATGCTCCAAGCTCATGAAGAATCTCATGCATCGTGAAGCGGCACATCCTTGATACGATTTCGTACATTTGTGATTCTGAGAGTTGGCTCTTCTGGGCAACGGTTGATGGACCTGACGCCTGCATACGTAAAATATAAGTACATACGCTGCAAGTTATATTAGATTAACACACAAGAAATCAACTTACTTCTTTAGTATCCTCAGATACTGTCCGCCCAAACTTTCCTAAGTTATTGCTCATGAAATCACAAGTATAATAGCCGCAATGCACGGAACCAAGAGATTGTTTGTGACAGTTCAAAATAGACAAAGTTAGAACGATATATAGTTTGGCTTTATCAATTGAATTAAGAAATTTAAAAATATAATATTACCGGATAGTTGGTTCTGATAAGCATATCTTTCGGCCTTTGTGGATCATGTGGGCCACCTAACTTTTCCACGTAGTATCTATATGCACTCTGAATAACATTTAATATATCTTGATATTCTTTTTTGGGTTTGTCGAGCGAGTCGAGCACATAAACCCTTGAGCTCTTTGGGTATATCAGAAGTGCAATCCAATGATCACTATCGAAAGAAGTAATATATGATTATGTTAGTTTCATAATCGATAAAACACGATTAAGTGGATATAGTGGGTATACTTACTTAAAGTTATATGCCCCACTTATCATTTCTCTGTCCTTCCATTGATCCATGCACCGCGCAATATACAACGCGGCACAACTCCTTTTGTTCTTCTTAAGTGTGTCTTCGTCTTTATTGAACATCTTTCTTTGAAATTTTTTCTTACCCGCAGTCCAGTACTTGCTATCGTTCTGGTTTAGTGTCGGGTTCAGCGCACTTTGGCTTATTAATGACGGGTTCAAGTACCCATACATATTAGACTCGTCACAGCATGAATTACAACTGCATATGTTATGAAACAATAGTCAATATAAGACATTATTTATTTTTTCTTTGTATTGAAAAAGTATAAAGTACTTACATGCACCAGAGCATCATGCTTGTGATGTGGTTCGCTTCAGACGAAACATCCGATGGAAGTCGTCGAAAAATAGTGCAAGCTTAAACTCTGGGCAGTTGAATATTTCTTGTGGAACCTTCAGTTCTATTTGTGTTACTCCTAACGAAGACGCTTCGAGGTACCAGTCATGAAATGTTTTCATCATCCAAGGCATACTCTTAAGTACTCCTTGGGGTAATAATGGTTTGCCTGGTTCGTATTCGATATAATCCTCGTCTCTGTAGGTCCATTTATCAACAGAAAGTGAGCCCGCATGCTTTTGTACTGGAGCCTTTATGGGAGCCGCTTCGGGCATAGAACGTGTTTGCCCCATAGTAGTAAAAAATTTATGCATCTCAAATTTTAGCGCAGAACACTGCCCAGCTTGAACAGTTATCTTGTGGACTGCTGGCTTTGGGCATGCATCTTGTTTTTCAGGCTCGGCAACTAGCACTGGCACTTTTGTTATGGGCTTGGCCACCAGCACTTGAGGATCAGCCGGAACTGGCACTTGAGGCTCAGACAGAACTGGCACTGGCATTTGATCTGGCTCTGGCACATTTGTGTTGGGCTCATTAGTGGGCTCAAGCACTGGCACTGGCTTTGTCACTTGAGGATCAGAAGTCACTTTCGATTCTATCACTTTTGCCACTTTATCGGGCACTGGCTCTTCCTCTGCCTTTTCCTCTATCTCACGCTCATCAAGAGGTGATAAAGATCCTATATTTTGCATATCCTGAGATGAAAGATATGTGGGGGATTGTGATGAGACAATAGGTGATTTACTCTGAGAACTTGTCTGCAGTAATTTGATATCTTGGCTCGCCCATAGGACAAAGTTATTTAGAGCATCTCCGATTGTCTCAATCCCCTCATCAGGCATTGGAAGATCCAAGGGGTCATTAATAAATCTGTCGTTGGTGATCTCATTGACCTGAACCTTGGTATTGTCAGCAGGAATATGCCGATTGTGAAATAAATCCCCAGGCATAGCAATGCCTCGTGCAGCCTCTTGGGAATGCCCTTTGCGCCCTATCGGTACATGCAGGCTGCATGGTGTGCCCTCTTTAATATAATTTACAGGAAATTTGTCTTGTACTGAGCCAACACTGCTTGGTACGTCGAGTCGTACCTCTGGCATAATTATTTGTCCCGCTGCAGCCTGCATTATGTTTGGATTCTCATTAATAAATTCAAAAAAGTGTCGCTCCCACTCTGCACGGCGCTCTGCGGCGTCGTCTGTGCGTGCTTGACGCTTCTTGTATGTGGCACCCTCCTGTTTCTTAAAGTATTTTTCCAGGGTGCTATAGAAGAGACACCTCGGGTGCGCCCTCGATGTTCCTCATTTCCGAGAGCAGATGTAAGCTGGTCATTACATCCCTCGGGCTTGAACTTTCCAGTCTTCTCTAACTCAGTGATTTCCTGTGCTTTCTGGAATACTTCACTAGTCCGTGAGTCGGAGAGCATATATTGGCCCTCGGGTGTTTTTTTAGCTTGACCTAGGAGCCATCTCTTAGTGCGCTGATCAGCACCTGAAAACTGTTCAGGTAACCCAGCCGCACTGTCCTCCTCCTTTCTATTCCACTCATCCTCCTTTGCCTTATATCCACCTGGCCCAAGTTTATGTGGGAACTTATTCTTCTTATTAAGTTCTTTGAACATGATGCTCTCTTGTTTGGCTTTTTCCGAGCAATGCTGCATTTTGAATTCGTTCCATTCATTTGGCATTATAAAGTCGTAGTCGTTGAGTGGTGACTCATCTTTCTGAAGGTATTGTGTGTTCAGTTTAGTCCTAAATGTACGGAGAGCCTTCCCGATAGTCTTCAATGTGGCAGCTTTAGCGTCTTCTAAGCGGTCTTCCGGGAATTTATAATGCGCTTTTATATGCTACCACAATTCGTTCTTTGTAGCTTCAGGGACAGTCTTCCAATTTTTCCAAACTATCTTACATCGCTCCCTGGTGAGACATCCACAGTCGTTACGCCACTTCGCTGTGATTTTTTTTGGCTTCTTTGGAGCCCCATCAACATGCACTTCTTCAACCTCATAGATAGTTGTATGCAGCTTGTTCTTCTCCCGTTTCCCTCTCCTCTTCGCATTTGCAGACGATGTTGTGGCAGCGGGCTCAACATCTGTTCGCTCAGCTGACTCAATAGATGGGACAATAGTTGTTCTTTTCTCGACTTGGAATAATCGACGTTTGCTTCCTCGCTTTGGACGATCCTACGATGATAGACAATGTGAGCTTCAGAAATATAATCCTCGATTAGAAGCTGCTCTGACTTGTTACTAACGTAATAATTACCTCCGCTTGAGCTTCAGGAATGTAATCCTCATCGGCGTCTTCTCTCGTTCTCTTCTTCCTAGGCTCCATTGGATGTTCATTCTCCGGAGAGTGGTACGAAGATTCGCTATCAGAGGATCCTTCAGATGAACCCTCTTTATTTGTTTTTGCGGGAGACTCGTAGATGAGCTCCTCGATGGAACGTCCTTCTTCCGCCATAGATAAACTATTCATAGTTAAGAGGCTAATGTATCAGAATTTTGGTTATGCAAAAAAGGTCTGTTGTCATATTTTCATAGTTAAGAGGCTATTACTTCTGAAGCCACTATACTAATCATAGTAGCCTTAGAAGTAATAACAGTAGTAAACTGATCACAGTGTTGTTGAGGCCTCAGCATATTTTGTGTTTTTTTCAAAATGTTCATGGCTGCCATGGAACCATGAGCACATCCATTCCCTGTCAGCAACACGAGAAAGAAGAAGCTGTTGACGGGAATGGATGTGTCACATGGCTTGATGACATACATGAGATAACTCAATAACAATTTGCATCATAGGCCTCTAAAAGAAATTGCGGAATCTAATGTTGGCCTTCAGCCGGATGAACTTGAGGATTAGTATAGTAGTCTTAGAAGTAATAACAGTAGTAAATTGATCACAGTGTTGTTGAGGCCTCAGCATATTTTGTGTTGTTTTTCAAAATGTTCATGGCTGCCATGGAACCATGAGCACATCCATTCCCTGTCAGCAACACGAGAAAGAAGAAGCTTTGACAGGAATGGATGTGTCTCATGGCTTGATGACATACATGATATAACTCAATAACAATTTGCATCATAGGCCTCTAAAAGGAATTGCAGAATCTAATGTTGGCCTTCAGCCGGATGAACTTGAGGATTAGTGTATAGTAGCCTTAGAAATAATAGCAGTAGTAAACTGATCACAGTGTTGTTTAGGCCTCAGCATATTTTGTGTTGCTTTTCAAATATGTTCATGGCTGCCATGGAACCGTGAGCACATCCATTCCCTGTTAGCAACACGAGAAAGAAGAAGTTGTTGATGGGAATGGACGTGTCACACGGCTTGATGACATACATGAGATAACTCAATAACAATTTGCATCATAGGCCTCTAAAAGGAATTGCAGAATCTAATGTTGAGGATTAGTATAGTAGCCTTAGAAGTAATAACAGTAGTAAACTGATCACAGTGTTGTTGAGGCCTCAGCATATTTTGTTGACATGGAACATTAGAGGGAAAAACAACACAAAATATGTTGAGGTCTTAACAACACTAGAGAGAGAACAACACAATCTCCTAACTTGAGAATTAATATAGTGGCTTCGGAAGTAATAGCTGACTACTGTAGCCAAGAAGAGTTTTCATACATTTCCCACCTTTGACACTGTGATCAGTTTACTACTGTAGCCTCAGAAGTAATAGCAGTAGTAAACTGATCACAGTGTCAAAGGTGGGAAATGTATGAAAACTCTTCTTGGCTACAGTAGTCAGCTATTACTTCTGAAGCTACTATATTAATCCTCAAGTTAGGAGATTGTGTTGTTCTCTCTCTCTCTTGTGTTGTTGAGGCCTCAGCATATTTTGTGTTGTTTTTTAAATATGTTCATGGCTGCCATGGAACCGTGAGCACATCCATTCCCTGTCAGCAACACGAGAAAGAAGAAGTTGTTGACCGGAATGGATGTGTCCCACGGCTTGATGACATACATGAGAGAACTCAATTACTATTTGCATCATAGGCCTCTAAAAGGAATTGCAGAATCTAATGTTGGCCTTCAGCCTGATGAACTTTTGGATTAGTATAGTAGACTTAGAAGTAATAACAGTAGTAAACTGATCACAGTGTTGTTTAGGCCTTACTACAAAACATTCCTACATGACATCTTATTTATCAAATAGAATATTTTGTTTATTCCACAAAAAACTGAGCTTTTACAAAGCGTCATAGGAATGATGCATAAATGATGCAGAATGATGCATAAATTATTCCAGTCACTGCATTTACATGACAAGGGGACCATATGTCCCCTGGCTTTTCAGTTTAGTTAGAGATGCCTTGTCAGAAGTACTTGAAACAGCAAAGGAACATGGTCATCTATGATGGTTCTTAAATTTATGTTGTATTCCTATGAAGCGGTATGAAAATTAACTATCAGGAGAGTGAAGTGTTTAGGATTGGTTTATCTAATGAAGAGGCTCTAAAAGTTGTAATTTGAGGAATTGACTCATCACTTATCTAGGTCTACTAATCAACCAGTCTAAACTATCCAAATAAGATTTTGATGGGTTTGTCAAGAAAGTGGAAAAGAGGTTGGCATCATGGAAATATTGTCACTTGTCGTACGGGGGCGTAAGATTTTGATTAATGCTTGCTTGAGTAGTATCCCGATGTATGCAATGGAGGTGTTTATGCTACCAGAACAAATACACCACAACATTGACAGTTTGAGGAGTAACTTTTTTTGGAAGGAATTGGAAAGGAAGAATAACTATCACATGATAAAATGGGATGCTTTGTGTGCTCCGAGAGATCTTGGTGGTATGGGGTTTCTTGACACTAGAGCTTTTAAGCTAGCACTGTTGAATAAGTGGGTGTATAAACTAGAAACTGGTCATACATGATTATGTTTTGACATTGTGAAGAAGAAATACTATCTTTCTAAAGGTTTTCTTAAATATTCTACCTTGGGGTCATTTTTTGGAAGAGTTTTCGTAAGGCTAGATTTTGGACATACAAAGGTGGGGGATACCGGTTGGGGTCAGGGGAATGAGTGTCATTCTGGCATAATGTTTGGTATCAAGACGCCCCTTTAAGTATTCAATTTCACAATATTTATGCAATTTGCTACAACTCCCAAGCGTTAGTGGTAGATATGGCCAAGAGAACATGCATGTTCGTCTGAATCAGGGCATTAATTTCAGAGAAAATTGGAAAAGGGGAAATTTTTAGCAACCTAAACGGGGATGGTGGCGTGCGCTCGGGGACGGGGACGGCGGCGTGCGCTCGGGGACGGGGACGGCGGCGCGGGGTCCGGGGACAGCGACGTGGGCTCCGGCGGAGTTTGGGGCGACGACGGCGACGGGTTCCGAGGGTGGCGGCGCGGGCTCCGGGACGGGGATGGCGGCGTGCGTCAGGGACGGGGACGGCAGCGACGAGGGGTCCGGGTACACCGACGCGGGCTCCGGTGATGGGCTTCGAGGACGACGCGACGGCTCTGAGGTGGTGGCGAGGGGTCTGGGGACGACAACGACGGGCTTCAGGGTGGCGGCGCGGGCACTGGGAGCGGCAGTTACTGGCGGGAGAAGATTAGGTATTAGGGTTTTTAGACGGCGGGAGCGAAATATTTATATAGGTGGATTAGCAGTGGCGGGCATGATGACGTCATCCGCCCGCCACTGCTATTTTCTCTTAGTAGTGGCGGGCATGCTGACGTCACCAGCCCGCCACTACTAATCCGCCCGCCGCTGGTGCTCGATGCCACTACTAAAAGGAATAGCAGTGGCGGGCTGGTGACGTCAGCATACCCGACCGCCACTACTATGAGAGGTGGGGGTTATCTAGCATACGTTGCCTCTACTGTCGAGAAACACTTTGTAGCGCAGTGGTGCGGGGGGGTCTTTGGTGCCATGCGGTTTGAGGTTCGAACCTTGCTGCCGACAGGCGGTTTGAGGTTCGAACCTTGCTGCTGGCGTCAAATCAACATTTTTTCTATTTTGTACTTTTTTAAATTTTCAGCACTTTTTATTAATGTTTAAATCCTCGTTGAACTTGAATTTTTTTAACAATAAAAATACATCATAATTTACCAAATTTAAAAAGTTGGTATTTTTCTGCCTCAGTGTACGTCACTCGACTTAGTGGTGGCGGGCCGATGACATCATGCGACCGCCACTACTAAAAGGATTAGCAGTGGCGGGCTGGTGACGTCAGCGTGCCCGCCACTACTAAAAGCGCAGTGGGGTTATCTAGCATATGTTGCCACTCATGTCGAGAAACACTTAGTAGCGTAGTGGTGCGGGGGTTGCTTTGGTGCCATGCGGTTTGAGGTTCGAACCTTGCTGCCTGCAGGCGGTTTGAGGTTCGAACCTTGCTGCTAGCATCCAAACATTTTTTTACATTTCTATTCTAATTTTCATGACTTTTTATTCATGTTTAAATTCTAGTTTGAACTTGATTTTTTTAACAATAAAAATACATCATAACTTATCAAATTTAAAAAATTGGTATTATTCTGCCTCACTTTACTTTTTTTTATTTCATTAAGAAACATGAGATTCTCCGGGGATGCATTAGGGTTTAGAGAAGAAATGAGAGAGGTTTGAAAGCAAAATATAGTTTGAACTTGATTTTTTAACAATAAAAATACATCATAACTTATCAAATTTAAAAAATTGGTATTTTTCTGCCTCACTTTACTTTTTCTCCCTTAGTTTACTGTTTTTATTTCATTAAGTGTGTTTTTATGATCAAAGTCAAAATAAGTTCAATTCGAACTACAAGACATGAAATAATTCACCAAAATTTAGAGAAAAACCATATTCATGTTTTGACTCTATAATTAGTTATTATTATCCAGTAAATTTAAAACCATCATAAAAAATGTAGGTTTCCACAACACTCGATCGACAACTTGTATTTTTATAGTTTTTTAATCCTCAAAAAATAAAATAAAGTCTAAAAAAGATCAGACTTGTCATGTTGTTATGATATGATCGATCCATAGATGTTGTCATAAAAAATAAAATTGTTTCGAGAAAATAATCATGTAGGGCGTTAAGAAACCTAAGATTCTGCGGGGATGAATTAGGGTTTAGAGATGAAATGACCTAGGTTTGAAAGCAAAACCTATAGTTGATTCTTCCTTTGAACTTGATACTTTTGTACAATAAAAATACAACACCAATATTCTAATTGCAAAAATTGGTATCTTTCATTAACAGAAATTGGTATTTAAATGCAAAAAAGTCCACGTAGAGGTAGGGATTATCTAGCATACACTGCACAAATAGCCGAGAAATACTTTGTAGCGCAGTGGTGCAGGGGGGTCTTTGGTGCCATGCGGTTTGAGGTTCGAACCTTGCTGCCGACAGGCGGTTTGAGGTTCGAACCTTGCTGCTGGTGCCAAATCAACATTTTTTTCTAGTTTTGTACTTTTTTAAATTTTCAGCACTTTTTATTAATGTTTAAATCCTCGTTGAACTTGAATTTTTTTAACAATAAAAATACATCATAATTTACCAAATTTAAAAAGTTGGTATTTTTCTGCCTCAGTGTACGTCACTCGACTTAGTGGTGGCGGGCCGATGACATCATGCGACCGCCACTACTAAAAGGATTAGCAGTGGCGGGCTGGTGACGTCAGCGTGCCCGCCACTACTAAAAGCGCAGTGGGGTTATCTAGCATACATTGCCACTCATGTCGAGAAACACTTAGTAGCGTAGTGGTGCGGGGGTTGCTTTGGTGCCATGCGGTTTGAGGTTCGAACCTTGCTACCTGCAGGCGGTTTGAGGTTCGAACCTTGCTGCTAGCATCCAAACATTTTTTTACATTTCTATTCTAATTTTCATGACTTTTTATTCATGTTTAAATTCTAGTTTGAACTTGATTTTTTTAACAATAAAAATACATCATAACTTATCAAATTTAAAAAATTGGTATTATTCTGCCTCACTTTACTTTTTTTTATTTCATTAAGAAACATGAGATTCTCCGGGGATGCATTAGGGTTTAGAGAAGAAATGAGAGAGGTTTGAAAGCAAAATATAGTTTGAACTTGATTTTTTTAACAATAAAAATACATCATAACTTATCAAATTTAAAAAATTGGTATTTTTCTGCCTCACTTTACTTTTTCTCCCTTAGTTTACTGTTTTTATTTCATTAAGTGTGTTTTTATGATCAAAGTCAAAATAAGTTCAATTCGAACTACAAGACATGAAATAATTCACCAAAATTTAGAGAAAAACCATATTCATGTTTTGACTCTATAATTAGTTATTATTATCCAGTAAATTTAAAACCATCATAAAAAATGTAGGTTTCCACAACACTCGATCGACAACTTGTATTTTTATAGTTTTTTAATCCTCAAAAAATAAAATAAAGTCTAAAAAAGATCAGACTTGTCATGTTGTTATGATATGATCGATCCATAGATGTTGTCATAAAAAATAAAATTGTTTCGAGAAAATAATCATGTAGGGCGTTAAGAAACCTAAGATTCTGCGGGGATGAATTAGGGTTTAGAGATGAAATGACCTAGGTTTGAAAGCAAAACCTATAGTTGATTCTTCCTTTGAACTTGAAACTTTTTGTACAATAAAAATACAACACCAATATTCTAATTGCAAAAATTGGTATCTTTCATTAACAGAAATTGGTATTTAAATGCAAAAAAGTCCACGTAGAGGTAGGGATTATCTAGCATACACTGCACAAATAGCCGAGAAATACTTTGTAGCGCAGTGGTGCAGGGGGTTCTTTGGTGCCATGCGGTTTGAGGTTCGAACCTTGCTGCCGACAGGCGGTTTGAGGTTCGAACCTTGCTGCTGGTGCCAAATCAACATTTTTTTCTGTTTTGTACTTTTTTAAATTTTCAGCACTTTTTTATTAATGTTTAAATCCTCGTTGAACTTGAATTTTTTTAACAATAAAAATACATCATAATTTACCAAATTTAAAAAGTTGGTATTTTTCT
The DNA here is from genome assembly GCA_019279435.1 of Zizania palustris. Lineage (NCBI taxonomy): Eukaryota > Viridiplantae > Streptophyta > Magnoliopsida > Poales > Poaceae > Zizania > Zizania palustris. Next base: position 28,590,729 of record JAAALK010000080.1, read on the forward strand.
GCCTCAATGTACGTCACTCGACTTAGTGGTGGCGGGCCGATGACATCATGCGACCGCCACTACTAAAAGGATTAGCAGTGGCGGGCTGGTGACGTCAGCGTGCCCGCCACTACTAAAAGCGCAGTGGGGTTATCTAGCATACATTGCCACTCATGTCGAGAAACACTTAGTAGCGTAGTGGTGCGGGGGTTGCTTTGGTGCCATGCGGTTTGAGGTTCGAACCTTGCTACCTGCAGGCGGTTTGAGGTTCGAACCTTGCTGCTAGCATCCAAACATTTTTTTTACATTTCTATTCTAATTTTCATTACTTTTTTATTCATGTTTAAATTCTAGTTTGAACTTGATTTTTTTAACAATAAAAATACATCATAACTTATCAAATTTAAAAAATTGGTATTTTTCTGCCTCACTTTACTTTTTTTTATTTCATTAATAAACATGAGATTCTCCGGGGATGCATTAGGGTTTAGAGAAGAAATGACTGAGATTTGAAAGCAAAAGCTATAGTTTATTCTTCCTTTGAAATTGAAACTTTTTGTACAATAAAAATACAACACCAATATTCTAATTGCAAAAATTTGTATTTTTATCCCTTAGTTTACTGTTTTTATTTCATTAAGTGTGTTTTATTACATGTTGTTACGATATGATCGAGACTTTGTAGCGCGGTGGTGCCGGGGCTCGCTTGACATATCATGTTTATTTGAAAGCAAGTAAACAAACACAAGTCCAGGCTGGGGAAACGAGCTTACACATCGAAACGCACTACTGGTCAAACCCAAAAGAAAGATATGGTTTGGAGCTTCTTCTTCCTCGGCACAAACCCAACCTATTTCTGGTTAAACATATTAAAAGCCTCAACTTGCCAATCCTCAACCAACTCGGCATCATCAAGCAGTCTGAACTGCTCTCCATGTTCCTGAACAAGAAAATACACGTGGCGGCGATAGTGAGAACAACTTATTATCAATGATTGAATTGGATGATAAAAATATAAAATTTGCATAAAAAGAGGATCTTGCCTCCTTCCTCCTCTTGTTGCTGCATTGCTCTACATGCTTCCCTTTTCCACCGCTAGCCTCGGCATGTTTCCCTCTACCACCGGTTGTCTCATCATTCTTCCGTCTGCCAACACTTACCCTATCTGGTTGCGGCGATTGCGAGTCGTCCTCCGAGTCGGAGTCCATTATGAGAATCACTTTCTTCACCAAACAACTGCAAACTATACCATCATGTACCTTATGTTTACCGCATTTGCAAACCTCACACACGCCACTTGATGTAGAGTCTGAGGATCCACTGTTTGGTTCAATCTTAGGAGGAGCCATCTGCATTTTTTTGTCACATTGATATAACATTAAAAAACCCTAAGCTAGTAATATTATAGTACATTAAAAAACATTATTGTTATAGTGGAAATTTGTTTTCTCAGGAATTTTTTACAGTACATTAAAAAACATTATTGTTATAGTGCATTCTACTAGTAATATTATACTAAATTATATTACCACGCATAAATTAATATAACAATCCTCCATCATTTTAACCCTAAGCTCGAATAAAATAAGACCAAAGATAGGTTAATAATCATTTACTGATCGACTGGATGGCGGCAACGGGCGGCGCCGATGGGCTCCGAGGAAGGCGGCGACGGGCGGAGGGCAGCGGTGATGTGCTCCGGGACGTCGACGGCTGGCGACGGGAGGAGGGGGCGACACGGGAGTTTAGGGTTTAGAAAATGAAACTAGGTTTTCGGACGGCGGGAGTGGAAAGTATATATAGGTGTATTAGCAGTGGCGGGCATGATGACGTCATTCTGCCCGTTACTGCTATTTTCTCTTAGTAGTGGCGGGCATGATGACGTCATCCAGCCTGCCACTACTAATAGAGGTAGGGATTATATATATAGCATATAATACTCTTCCTACAATGACGTGAAACACTTAGTAGCGCAGTGGTGTGCGGGGCTCCTTGGGGCCATGCGGTTCGAGGTTCGAACCTCGCTGCCGGCAGGCGGTTTGAGGTTTGAACCTTGCTGTTGGCCCCCAAAATTAAATATTTTTAAAAATTTCTATTGATGTTTAATTAAATCCTCATTTGATCTTGAAAATGTTTTAACAATAAATGACATAATTGATTTTACAAATACGCACGCTAAACATAAATGATCTAGCCTTGCACTAATTTTCCATCGCCATTGGTGCGTAGATAAGGAATCACACTGCCAAATGATAGTTTTGCTTCAACCACATTGATCCTTGATATGTCAACGAAAAACGGCACCTCAACAAACTGATTGTATTCTTCTTCGTCTTCGACTCCATCAACTCCAACAATTCTTTGTTTTCCTGGAGAAACGATGTATTTTTTCTCATCTTTAGGATCAAGTATGTAAAATACTTGTGCCACGGATTGAGCGAGTATCCAAGGGTCATCTTTATAAGCCACCTTATTAAGGTCAACTATCGTAAACCCGTAATCATCCACCTCCACACCTTCTGGATGTCTGACCCACTGACACTTAAATACAGGGATTTCTATAGAGTTCCCGTAGTTAAGTTCCCATGTTTCTTCGATGTATCCATAGTAAGCATTCTTTTGTCCAGTGCTATCTTCTGCTTCTCCTCTGACATCACTATTTTGGCGCTGACTCTTTTGATCCTTTGCTTTGGTATAGAATGTGAAACCATTGATGTCATACGCTTGCCATGTTTTAACCATGCTCAATGGACCGTAAGACAATTTATTTATCATCATCTCTTCGTCGGTTTCTCCGATCGAAAGGTTTAGATCCCTCAGCCATGATGTGAAATAAATTTTGTGTTCTTTCATAATCCATTGTTCATCGCGATCTTCATTCTTTTAACGAAGCTCTTGCAGGTGTTGTTCAACATATGGTCTCATAATCGCCAACTGATGCATTACACTGTAATGTGATTCTCTTATTGTTTGGTAACTATTGTCTCGTATGATTTTCCTGCCTTTAGTTCCTTTACCGGTGAGTCTTCCATGGTGCGAGACACGGGAACTCCTATTGGTCTTCCATCTCTTATGTAATCTGCGTAGCCCTCAATGACTTCCTCAGTCGTGTAGCCCTCTATCATGGAACCCTCTAGATAAGCACGATTTCGTACGTAACCCTTGAAGATAACCATTAGACGCTCGTACGCATACATATTGTGCAGGTACGTTGGACCAAGAACAAAGATTTGGTCTGCTATATGTATCATATAGTGCTTCATAATATCAAAATATGAAGGAGGAAAGCACATCTCAAGCTGACACATAGTCTCCCTTATTTGTTTACGTAATTCATTTAACTCTTCAGTGTCGATCACCTTCTTTGATATGACATTGAAGAAGTGACACATGCGTGTTATCACCATCTTTAGAAATGAATGTTTGACTCCTCTTACTGCGATGGCGAGGAATAGCCCAAGCATAACATGACAATCATGAGTGTTGTAGACGCTCATACTCAAATCTGCTACGAAGACAATATTCTTTATATTCGTTGAGAATCCTGCTGGAACTCTAATTCCATGTAGACACCTGCAGATTGATCTTTTCTCGTCAATTATGAGGTTATAGCTAGCAGCCGGAAGGAAAAATTTTCCATTGGCCCTTTCCTGTGGGTGAAGCTCGGGTCTAATTCTGAGAGTTTGAAGGTCCCTTCGTACTTTGAGTCCATCTTTTGATTTGCCCGGTATGTCTAACAAAATACCGATAGTGCTTTCGAAGACATTCTTCTCAACGTGCATTGTATCGATAGCATGACCAATCTCCAACTCCTTCCAATAGGGCAAATATCTAAAGAAGATCGACTGCTTTTTAAATGGAGCGTCCTTTGAAATTTTTTCAGATTTCTTCCTCTTCTTTCCGAAAACAACTTTGATATTCTTTACCATTTCTAATAGAAATTTGCCATCTCGATTTTGTGGAGGCTGTCCAAGCTCGATTGTACCGTCGAAATGGTTCCTATTTCTTCGATATTTGTGGTTTTTTTGGTAAAAATCTGCGGTGTCGCATATATATCGTCTTAACGAATGATGGAAGATGCATAGATTCTGTCTGGTCCACACACACTACACATGTTGTCTTTCCTTTAACCTGTCCTGTTAGGGACATGCGTCCTGGGTTGTCAGCTGTGGTGCAAAAGATTATGGCTCTTAGATTGAAGTGCTCTTTCTTGTGCTCATCCCACACACAGACGCCATGTTCCCATAGACGTCTCATATCCTCCATCAAAGGTTCTAGAAAGATATCAATGTCATTGCCAGGTTGTTTTGGACCAGAAATTAGAGTAGTGAGCATAAGGTATTTTCTTTTATGGCACAACCATGATGGAATGTTGAACAAGCATAGAAAGACTGGCCACGTACTATGTGGGTTCCTCATCTCACCGAAGGGATTCATTCCGTCTGTGCTAAGTCCCATCCTGATATTTCTAGGATCGTCCGAGAAATCTAGATGGGCCAGGTCAAATGATTTCCACTGCCTAGCATCCGCAGGGTGCCGAAGTTTTTCGTCCTTCTTTCGCCCAGCGAAATGCCAGATTAATAGTTCGGCATCTCTAGGATTAGAGAACATACGTTTCAAGCGATCAATCACCGGTAGGTACCACATTACTAAGGCTGGAACTTTCCTATTCGTCTTTTTTCCAGGATGGTCTTCAATAACATTTTTATTCCTCTTCTGCAACCTCTTATTATTATTCTTCTGGTGGTCATTGTAGTCCTCCACACAGTCATTTGGACGTTTGTATCGACTCGCGTTGCACTGCGGACATCTCTCTAACAATCCATACTCTTTTCGATATAGGATACAGTGGTTCGGGCATGCATGAATCTTCTGAACGCCCAAAGTCAACAGACAAATCATCTTCTTTGCTTGGTACGTATCAGATGGTAAACCATTGGGTTTTGGCAAAACCTTTTTTAGGAGTTGTAAAAGATCTGAAAAACTAGTGTCAGACCATCCATTGCTGACCTTCAGTTTCATAAGCTCAAGAATTGTGTACAACACAGTATACTGCTTATCGCATCCGTGGCGTTCCTCGTAAAGAAGGTTTTTTGATGCTTTGTCAAGTGCTTCAAAGTTATCGTATCCTTTGGTTGTAGTTCTCTGCAACAACACCTCAGGCGCAACATTTCGCATCAGTTCCTCCACATCAAAGGCGTCATCATCATCATGTTGATCAACATCATCATGTGTTATGTCGGATGTATGATCACAACCTCTTCTATGTTGATGAGCATCTTGCGGCACATCAGAATCTTCAGGAGGATTTTGGCCCATCTCACCATGTTTCGTCCATATATAATAGTTCTTCACAAAACTATTTTTCAACAAGTGAAATCGTATGGTTTCACGATCAGAACACGGATACATTGCTTCGTTTTTACAAACTTTACAAGGACAATATATTGCCTCTTCATTCTGACGGGAAGCATATTGTGCGGCAGCTTCAGTAAATTCAGTTACTCTGTTAAAATATGCCACCACATCTCCGTCGTTGGACGAGTACATCCAGGACCTATGCTCCATCTAAAACATATATTATTTGAAAAAATATTAATAAATTCATTATTGTTAATTTTAGTAATTTACAAATTGAAAATATATTGATTTATTATCGCTCATAACAACATTAATTAAAAATCCTCAATGCTTTAATTAAAACTATTTATTAAGCAGGAAAAATTATTAAATAAATTAACTATATTGGTTTCTCTCTCTCCAAACAACATAACTCTAGATCTATAATCATAAATCAAATTAAAAAAGAGATTAAAATGACATAAATCAATATACAAGTGATGAATAATTGTGAGGAGAGTCATATTTGTTCATTTGGGAGAAGGTAACACTGTAAATGGAAGATTATTTGAAAATTTCTATTCACAAACCCTAAATTAGTAAAACGCTAATAACTCATTGTATACATGATTAAATACAAAATAAATGTGAGATTCGGCATGGATTTACCTCCTAGAATGAGATCCTTCAAAAGAAACGAAAACAAAGCCTCCCCCTCTTTATCTAGATTTTTGTCGTCATTGTACGGACATAATTAAATGCGAACTCCGGTAGAGCTCGGGGAGGAAGAAGTTGTGCATTTATAGCTAGAATAGTAGTGGCGGTCGCAAGTGATGTCATCAATACTTTAGTGGCGGCCATATTAGCAGCGGCGGGCAGCACCAATGCCCGCCGCTGCTATTGGTACAATAGTGGCGGTCCGAGATGACGTCATCACCGACCGCCACTACTTTACCAACAATAGTGGCGGGCGCCGGTGATGCCGTCAACACCAGCAACTGTAGTGGCGAGCATCTAATGGCCCGCCACTACAGTGGTTTTGCCCAACGCCACTACAGTGACGGTTTGTAGTAGTGGTATTAGTGATAGAAAACATTTCTGGCATGAGAAACCATTTCCTCAACTTTTCTTCTCTTTCCTCATTAACTCTCATGACACTTCAGATTTTTGCTTATGTAGACTACTATTTAATGCTATAGAAACCATTCTAGTCATTGCATTGGGGATGCCCTTAGCACATGTTGGAGTCCCCAATCGATATTAATACTGGTTGGGGACACCAACACGTGCTAAACGCATTAATACATGTTTTTGTTCCCAATTGGTAACAAAAACATGATATATACTGGTTGAAACGTATACTCCCTTTGATTTCCTAAAACAAGTTGTTTTAGACTTGTATCAAAAGTTGTCTAAAACAAGGAGAAAATTACTCATATGCCATTATAATTTTTAGAAATTGCCTATATGCCACTGTCAGTGACTATGGCGGCCCCCATCTGTCAGTGACACACCGATAGCATATTGGCAAACCGTGAAAATTGTAATGGCATGGAAAAAATTAACCCTAAAACAAGTCGTTTTATATTTTATTCGATATTTTGGGCATTTATACCCTTAAAATTGTACTAATTTGTGCTATCTTTATCATTGTTTTGTACTCCTTCCGGTATAGAAAAACAAGTTGTTTTGGTTTTTTATCCAAATCATGTAAAATAAGTCGTTTTGACTAATATGTGTTTTTTCTGTTTTATCCCTCGCACTGTCCTGCACCAGAAAAGAATTGCTCCCGAATCCATCGACCCCGCGCGTGCACTCACGTGCCATGAATCGAACCTTGGTGCGCATCTCGGTAGTTGTTTTTCGTGTTATTTAATATGGGTAAAGATAGAAAAATATTGTCTAATTAATTATTTTTTGGTATTTGAAACCATGTTTTAAATGATTTGTTTTTTATATCAGATATTAGGTATTTAATAGAGACAAATAAGAAAAGTATACAGTAATTAATAATCATTTATCAGAAATCATATCCAACATAATTTTTTTGAAAACTGCTGGGAGTACTAATATGTTTTTTAAGAGCGTGGGCCTGTTTGTTTCCTTAGGACTAAACTTTAGTTCTCTATTTTGTGGCATTTTTAGTTCCTAAAGTGTCAAACAATTCTTATAGAAAGTTTTCCTCTTGAACTAGTTGAAGTGTGAGATATATTCGGTTTGTTAAAATCCGATGAATTAGCGGGTTGACAAATAAATCGAATGGCAAAACCTTCTTGCTGGGCAGCTTTAGAAAATAGTGGATCACCAAGTTCCAAATAACATGGTGTGTTATCTTGTTTGATGTAGACTGATTTGTTAACATCATTGTGTGGCCATTTCGCTTGAATACTCGACAACATCTTCTTAATCATGAACTCTCGAATGACGCCTCTAGTAATTGAAGTGATGGACTTTACTTCTAATGTCCCAACTGACCAGTTAATGCTACTTCTTTTAGGATGTCCATAAGTAACGAGAGGAAAACACCTAATTTTTCCATCAAAAGTGCAAACTCTATTCTCAAATCTTGGCCGAGCAGTTGCACACAAGAACACTAGTTTTGGGATGTTGTTCTTACTCTTACAAGTATGTAAAGGTTCATCCTCATTAGAAAGCAAGTAATACCTCTTAGATTTTCGAGTAAGAAAAAATTGCTTCTCATTAATGAAGATATGGTCAAACAAACACTTAAACTTTGGATTCTCATGCAAGCTTTCATGTTCAAGCATCTACACACAACATTTTAGCTTAGCCTTCTTGTTTGCATCGATTAAATATGGATTTATACTATTTGTGTGTCTTTTGATATTTCCTTGTCGTATGCGTGTGAAAAGCGTGGTCTTGCTAATGTGAAGTATTGCACTCGTATCTTGTTGGGTGGTTCTATCTTTCAAGGCAACATTGCGTAGCAGTTTTAAATCAACAGAAATAGGTTTACGTCCTGACCTACCTCTCTTTCTAGTAGCAATGTTAATCGTAATTCCTTGATCAAGGGAGCTTTTACCTTGGTCCCATAAACGCTGAATTGTGTGAATATGTACATCAAATTTTGTGGCAACTTCTCTTGTTACACACTTTCCTAGCTTCCGATTTATGCTTCTAGCCAACAAGATTTGGTACATTTGTTTTCTTACTTCTTCATAAATATCTTTTCTCCTACCCTCAACATCATGTTCTAGATGTGGTTCTTGGTTGAAGTCAAATCCTATCAAATAAATAATTAAAAATGATTAGAACCCTGCATGTATTAGAAGAAACACTATAAAAAATGAGTGACCATGCAACACACAATACCTAACGAATCTTCAAGTGGTACACCCTCAACATCATCTTCTAAAGGGGTATTTGGATACCGGGGCTAAATTTTAGCCCTTCTCGCATTCAATATTTATATACTATTTTGGAGTATTAAATGTAGACTATTTACAAAATCCATTCATAATCGGTGGATTATTGACGAGACGAATCTAATAAGCCTAATCACACTATGATTTGACAATATGATGCTACAGTAAATATTTGCTAATTATGGATTAATTAGGTTTAAAAAATTCGTCTCGCGAATTATCCTATGATTCTGTGATTATTTTTATAATTAGTTTATGTTTAGTCTTTCAAATTGATGTCCAAACATCCGATGTGACACAGGCTAAAATTTAGCCCCTAGATCCAAACACCCCTAAATATGGTTCTTGGTTCAAGGCTTTTGGAAGGAACGATAGCCCACAACCATGCGGATCATATTTAGAATGCAACACTCTAAAATTTCAAATCATGCAATGCTCTAAAAAATAAAAAATACATTAGAAATAGAAGGAAGAAGCAATCCGGTATCTAATGAATCTTCAAGCGGTGGGTCAAAATTTAGATCAAAACCGCCAACACATTGCTCATGTCTTATGTTGAATTCCATTGCTATTTTTCTTTGGTGCTTGAATGGAATGAGCCAGAGAAGAGAGTGTGGATGTCATTTAAATAGACAGAATGACATGCTGGGAATTCATAATGATTTGGAAGCTCTCTGGCGTGCAACTCGAAAGTTCGTGTCACTGACCACTTAGCTAAGAATAGATTAGGGCATGTACAATGGGTATCTTGAGTTGTGTTTTCGGGTGTGTCTAAGGGGGTAAATGTAAAAAAACCCAAGACGCATCTCTTAACGAAGACACTTTGTCTTGGTTCTATGCTCGAGGCGTAGGACTAGCTGATTGGTCAATTTAATTTATTGAATGCTCTGATTGGTGCAATGAATATAGCAAGACACAGGTTTTAGACACGCCCACTGTACTATATTGTGTTTTAGCTATGTTTTATGCTTGGAGTACCGTGCAGCAGTGTCAGGGTTGTACATGCCCTTATTGAATGTCTTTGCATGCTATTTAATATGGACAAAGAAAAAATACCTTTTAATTAATCACTTCTTCGTACCTGAAATCATGTTCTAAACAACTTTTTATTTTTAAAGGGAGTATCAAATGTCACGAAGTTGTTGTCATTTACAATTTTACCACAAAGTTTGCTGATTTATTTGCACTTTTGTCATTTTTCTCATTTTACTCTTTTTTTCTTTTGTAAATTCCCTTTCTACCCCTATTCATTCTCACATCTGTCGTCGGGCCCCCGCACTCCTCCACCGTCGGCCCCACGAGAGGCTCCACCCCTGCCCCGAGCCCCTCTACCAGCGGCCTCGAGCCCCTTCGCCCCCACGCCGTTGTCCCCGAGCAACTCTGCCCCCGCCCCGAGCCCCTCCACCGGCGGCCCTGAGCCCCTCCACCCCCCGCCTGTCCTCCGCCGCCGACCCCGAGCCCCTCCACCGGTGGCCCTAAGCCTCTCCGCCACTGCCTCACGCAGTTTTGTCGACGACCACGATCCCCTCTGCCATCGACTGAGGGTAAAATAGGGAGAAAATGATTAAATCCTAATGAAAATGTGTAGCAAGTCAAATCTGCAACTTATTTGATAGCTTTACGTAAAATTGTAAATGAAATCAACTTCGTGACATCTAAGAAAAACATCATGGCAAACGATCCATTCTGCCCCCATCAACTTAGCAAATATACAGTTCTTTACTTGCTATGTGCGCCGGATAGACAGCGCGTATCAGAGATTTGAGGGGGCGCCGAGCCGCCGAAGCACCCCAAATTCGCACCCCCAACCGGGAATTCGGCTGTGATCCGGCCTGGTACGCCTGCGGCCATGGACATGATAGACAGCATCGAGTGCGTGACGTCATCGGACGGCATGGAGGACGACGACGCCGTGTCGTCCAACCTGCCCCGCCCCTACCTCAAGATTTCAGCCTCGGCCACAGCCGCAGCGGCGGCGGCGAACATTGGAGTCGTCCCCGGCGGCGCGGCCGGAGGTGTTCCGGGGCCGCTGATCTCGCCGGCGACGAGCGTGCACGAGCTGCTCGAGTGCCCCGTCTGCACCAACTCTATGTACCCCCCGATCCACCAGGTCAGCGGCTCAGTTCTTGCGCTTGGATTCCCTATTTCTTTATTGCCTCCGGATCTTGGCTGTCCCGGTAATTGTGCGATTTGAATGTTTAGGTTGTCTTTTGCAAGAAAGATTGGATCTTGGTTTCCAGTTTGTGTTCTCATACATCGGATCTTAGCTAGCGTGATCTTGTAGGTTACTGGCTGCGTGTTCCGTTCATTTAGATCATGAAAGTTGAAATTCTCGCAGTAGTAGGATTCGAGGATGACTGGGTGATGAACATTAGTACATACAGTTTTGAATTTTCCATTTTGAATTCGAGGATGACTGGGTGATGAACATACAGATGATCTTATGATCATCATTGTTTGTGATAATTTGAAAAGTATGGTACAAACAATGCACGGATGATACAAAATTAGGTGGGATATGTGTGTCCTATTATTCTTGAGCCAGGAATTGGCAGAATGCTTACAATCAGGATGTGACTTTGGATTCTTCAATAATTTGTTAAGCTTTTTGCCTTTTGTAGGCATCTTTAATTTCTTCAACTATTCAATCTGTTGCAGTATTGGAATGCAACACATTAGAAACAGGAGATTAGTGTTTAACTGGGTTTTTTGGGTTTATTGAACTGTACTCTTCTTTATTATTAGATGGGAATTTGTAGACACCTGTGAGATAAATGAAAATGTTTGATGCACTTCTTGGATATAAGAAGCACTTTCTGAGAAATCACTCTGGATATAGGTCATCTGTGCAAAATTAAAACTTATTCTTTATAAAAGGGCTAATTGAAATAAACCAGATTTCTTGTTAGTATTATTTCAGTCCCCTAAAATATAAGAATCTATATGGTTTTGTTTTATTCTTCTCTGGTTTGGTTAGGAATAAAATAATATACCTTTGTTTTACACAAAGGATTATAACATGGCTGAAATGATGCTTTCTATCTGCAGATGTGGGCAGTTAATTGACTGAAAACTATATTCCTAAAACTAATCTGAATAATATTTTGCTTTTTTCCCACTAAGTTGTTTAGTCACCTATATATTTGATAACGTGTGTAAAATGATAACACCACCCACCTTGGTAGTTCCCATTTTGACAAAACATTCATGCTTCAACTTCTGGCATAGTTCCACAAGCACTTCAGATTGATACTGTTGCATGCAAAGGATTGAATTAAGTTGTATTAACACATCAGGTTTCAATCAGTTTATGTATGCCATTTGGTGGGTCGAATACCCATTCAATGACATTTGAAGAAAAAAAACTTGGAACCATGAATTTTTCTTGAGTGTGGAATCCATTTGACATCAGGCACAGCCCATGTCTTAGCCATGTGCTCTTGAATCATGATACTTGATCAGGTTACCAAACACAGTGGCCTAAACATTATGATAAATTTTTCTTAAGCTCCTTGACCAAGAATTAGATATGTATGTCATGTGTATTTGAATTGGACCAGATTACTAAACAAAGCAGTACATGTCTTTCATGCTTGGTAGATATAGTTTGTCTATCATGCTCATGAAATAATTAATTGAAGCATGGTTGCACAGTATTCGTGTTGTATATTTTGTCTTATTAAATAAGTCCTCCTACACTTGTACTAATGTACATTTTATCAGTGCCAACAAAATCAATAATTTAGTATTATTTTATAGTCATTAATCTATTTTACTTATGTCTGCTTTCTTTTTTTCCTCATTCTATTCCCATTGAGATACTCCATGGATATTTATTCAGTGCCTTTGACGTAGCTAGCTTGTCCTTATGGTTATTTGCTATGCTAATACACACAAAAAATTGCATACCTTTAAAAATTTACAACTGGTTATCCATTCCATGTTTCATATGCATTATATCACTTCCCAGGGTTGAACATTGTTTGTCAATCTTTTAAGTAGTTTTGCACTCCCGTTGTGTTCTTTAATTTTTGTTCTCTGTGTTTAGGTTGCTAACATGATTACCTTTTTTGCTAGCTTTACAGTGCCAAAATGGTCATACTCTGTGTTCAACCTGCAAAGCTCGGGTGCACAACCGCTGCCCTACTTGTCGACAGGAGCTTGGTGATATCCGTTGTTTGGCATTGGAAAAAGTAGCTGAATCACTTGAGCTACCCTGCAAACACTACTCACTAGGTTGTCCAGAGATCTTCCCATACTATAGCAAACTCAAGCATGAGTCGCAGTGCAATTTTAGGCCATACAACTGCCCTTATGCAGGATCTGAATGCTCTGTCGTTGGAAACATTCCTTTCCTTGTTTCACATCTGAGAGACGACCATAAGGTTGACATGCACTCTGGGTGCACATTCAACCATCGCTATGTCAAATCAAACCCCAGGGAAGTTGAAAATGCAACTTGGATGCTAACTGTAAGTACATGCGATTCATGATTTTTTGCTTCCTACAGTCACTTTACTATTTTGCCCTACGTGATCAATCTTCAACAATCCTAGAATGTGTTCTACTGCTTAAAAGAGAATTTATTGAACCCCCTCATAATAATACAGATACATGTCCTTATTGTGTTTTCCTGTTTATTTCCCTCTGACATGTGAATCAAGTGATATTAAGATAACACATTTTCTTCATTTCAGGTTTTTCACTGTTTTGGGCACCACTTCTGCTTGCACTTTGAAGCCTTCCAGCTTGGCATGGCACCAGTCTACATGGCATTCCTCCGCTTCATGGGTGATGAGAATGAAGCTAGGAATTACAGCTATAGCCTTGAGGTGGGTGCCAATGGAAGGAAGATGACATGGGAGGGCACTCCACGCAGCGTCCGGGACAGTCACCGCAAAGTGCGGGACAGCCATGATGGCCTCATAATACAACGCAACATGGCGCTCTTCTTCTCCGGCGGCGACAGGAAAGAGCTTAAACTGCGGGTGACCGGCCGTATCTGGACGGAGCAGCCAAATCCCGACTCAGGAGCCTGCATTCCCAATCTCTTCAGCTAAAGAATTGCCCCAAAACTGGACCATCTGATACTGTGTATATGAGAAGTGATTTCTTTTTTTCCTTACACTTTGTATTTTCACCCTTTGTTGCATTTCTGCCACATTGTCGTGACATGCTCAGTTGTTCAGGTTGGATGGATGATTGGATCAGAGAACGCATTACACATGTAGAGCCCTCATGAAATCCACATAAGAACATTTTTTCCCTTGACCACCATTCTTTTTTGTGATACAGAATGTCTGGCTGCCTGCCATGTTACTCTGCTTTAATGTTCCAGTGATGCATGACTATTCATATTGTTTCAGTTTCAGACATTGTTGGACTATGGATAAAAGTCCCCCACCTCTCCCACTATAACGCCTAGGTTTTATGGTTAGGTTGGCTAGGTGGGGTGAGCCTAGCCAAGGTCCTGGGTTCGAATCTCCCCTGGCCACGCATTTTCGCTGCGTGAATTCCCCTGCGCCTATCTAGTGTGCTGAGACCTGTTGCGGGCTAAGCTGGGCCTCTAGAACCTACTGCGGTGCACTCTGGAAACAACAGCAACTCGGTCCAGGAACTAAATTACCGGATTAGATTAGATAAGGCCCTTTATGGGGGCGCGGCGGCCGATTCACAAGAGAATCGACAAGGATTATCGTGATTACGATACGACGGACGGTGGATTTACAGCGCAAACCAACAAAGATGGATGAGTTAAGGCTAAACCTAATGCAAGAAGGTAGAGTCTAAGATGTAATCCCTCTGTAAGAGAGTCGCTGCTACTTTGGATAGCTAATCTGTAATAGGTTTTCTTAGAAGTTAGGGGTAGATTTGTAGGTTTGACTCTTCAGCTGTAAATTCACTAATCGTTAATATATATAACTATAGTAGGAGCCTCTCCTCCTGGTTATCCTCAAAAAAAAATAGTAGATTGAAGTAAAATGGTGTGATTCTATGTGGATAGATTGATTGGAATTAGACTCCACTTTGAATTGGCCTTAACATTTATATAGAGGTTGGTCTTGTTGTTCCTGGACGTGTTCCCTATCCTAGATTGATTAGGAAACGAATCCAAACCGTTAGAGATAGATTAGGGATAAATTCCCCCAAACTTACCCCTTTTGGGCTCGTACTCGGCCTCTGCCGGTCGGACCAGCCAACTAAATCTAGTTGGACCGGCCCTTGTCAGAGACGACACACATTTTCGACTTTTGTCAATTTTAACCATTAATACTAAATTTTACTATCAACAACTTGCTTCAACCATTTGCCATAAGCTACCTCCGTTTATATGTTTCATATTATATCTACTACCTCAGTTTATGTGTTTAATATTGTAAGTTTTTTTACGTTTTTTAGGTTACCTTTTGACTAAGTTTAAATAAAAATATATTAATATTTATAGTATCAAATAAATACATTACTGTTTAGGGTCAATATAATGAAACTAATTTGATATTCTAATTGTTAGTATATTTTTTATAAATTAAAATTTTGACTTATAAAAAAATATGAAATAACTTATAATATATAACTGAGGGAGTATACCGTAAGAATATATCATCTAATATGTTAGTAAGAAAGGGAGCAGCATATTACCAGGACCAGAAGTCTCCGGAACTATTTTTGGTGGATGTTTCTATCATTTCTAAAATGGAAAAAAAATCTGTTTTTTAACGAAAAATAATTTTGACGAGGTCAACGGAACTATTTGGGTGGTTGTTTCTCAATGAAAAATATGATTAGTTTTGAGGTACGATTTTTATATTTCTATTTGTAATGATCATAAATTCTGAGACTGAGAAAAAATAATGATGAAAAAGAAAAACCCTAATATAAACAAAATTAGTTTTTAAATTCAAATTTACCTATAGATTTTAGGAGAAAGAGAACAAAGCACCAAATTTTACTAGTAGTTCGGAACGGCTAATCGTATATCCTTTATTTAAATCGAAATTAATTATTTAAATGAAAATTAGGTATTTAATTTTTGAATGGAAATTAAATATTTACTTTTTGAATCATATATGAAATATAAATAATAAATTTCAATTCTATCAAGGAAAAAAACTGTATAAAAAAGTATAGAAAAGTGGAGGGCCAATCTGGCAATCTCCATTAAAAGCGCCTCTCCCTCTCCCTCTCCCTCTCCGTCCCGTCCGCACGTCCGTCCCCGCTCCCGGCATCGTCGCAGCGTGCGGACCGACGGCGAGAGACGGGGGGTGGAGCCGGAGCAAGCGCAGCTCCCCTTGCGCGCGCGGGTGCGCAGGTGAGCCGCCGTGTAATGTGGGAGGACGGAGGAGCGAGGGCGTTCGTCCGAAGCGTGCCGCAGGGAATCGCCCCCCTTCTTACTTGCCTCCTGGCCGAATCGAATCGAATCGAATGGAATGGAGTTGGTCCGTTTGCGGCTGGATCTGCTTCGATCTGGAGATGATCGTGTGAGTCTAATTTGATTGTGAACGGTGATGCTGGATTCGCGGAGCGTTCTGCTGTTGTGGGTTGTTCCTGGCTTCGCTCAATTTGGTTGGAACCGGTGTGGATCGGGATTTTTAGTGATTTTAAAGGGAATGTGTCTTGTTCAGAAGATTTGATTAGTGCTGTTCTGGATTGGATGCTCTATGACAAGCTCTTTTGTTGAATCAATAGGCACTTGTAGTTTTAGATAAATATATGCAGCTAGGTTGGGTGTTCTATCTACAACAAAATAGGTTGTAGTTTGTTAAAAATGTCTTCTTGATGTTCCCAGTTCTTGCAATGTTTGTGATGCATGCAGCCGTTTGCACTATACACATGGGACTAATCTGGCATTCTTGGCATGTTCATTTTGCAGGTAGCATCTGGGTTGTGAAGACTGAAAGTGATTGACCTGGGAATGCAGAGATATGTGCAAGTCAGTGCAACCCTGTAGATAGACCAGTTTTAATTTGGCGTGGTGCTAACATGATGGAAGAGAGAAGTGTGTTGATGAAACGGTATGAAATCGGGAGGCAATTAGGACAGGGCACCTTTGGAAAGGTTTACTATGCTCGTAATCTTACTTCTGGTCAGTCTGTTGCAATAAAGATGATTGACAAGGAGAAGATCGTGAAGGTTGGTCTAATGGAGCAGATAAAGAGGGAGATTTCGATAATGAGATTGGTAAGGCATCCAAATGTTCTGCAGCTTTTCGAGGTGTTGGCTACCAAGAGCAAGATTTATTTTGTTTTGGAGTATGCTAAGGGTGGTGAGCTTTTCAACAAAATTGCCAAGGTAAAACTCAACGAAGAGTCTGCGAGAAAGTATTATCATGAATTGATGTCTGCTGTAGAGTATTGCCACAGTCGAGGTGTTTATCATCGTGACTTGAAACCTGAAAACTTACTGCTGGATGAGAATGAAACACTCAAGGTATCTGACTTTGGTTTAAGTGCCTTAGCTGCCTCAAAGAGGCAGGATGGTCTTCTCCACACTGCATGTGGAACGCCGGCTTATGTTGCTCCTGAGGTGATCAGCAGGAAAGGCTATAGTGGGTCAAAGGCAGATGTGTGGTCTTGTGGAGTGATTCTATTTGTGCTTGTGGCCAGTTATCTTCCTTTCCATGACAGAAATCTCATAGAAATGTATAGGAAGATTGCAAAGGCTGAGTACAGATGCCCTCGTTATTTTTCTGCTGAGCTGAAGGAGCTCCTTTATGGAATCCTTGATCCTGATCCTAGTACTAGGATGTCCATATCAAGGATAAAGAGAAGTGCTTGGTACAGGAAACCCATTGCCATATCTGCACTTAAAGGTGAAACTGGAGAGAAGAATTGTACAGGCAAAGCTCCTACATCTGGGCTAACAGGCTGCATTGGTTCTGAGAGAAACCAGCAATCATCGAATCTGCATAACTTGAACGCATTTGACATTATTTCTCTCTCTACAGGATTTGATCTATCTGGTTTATTTGATGAAAAGTACGGCCGCAGGGAGGCACGGTTTACTTCCAGAGAGCAAGCAGCAACTGTACTTGTGAAGCTGAAGGAACTGGCCAAAAGCTTGAAGCTAAACGTTACAAAAACTGATAATGGAGTGCTAAAATTAGCCACAATAAAGGAAGGAAAGAAGGGTATACTCGAGCTTGATGCAGAGATTTTTGAGGTAGCTCCTTCTTTCCTCTTAGTTGAGTTGAAGAAGACCAATGGTGACACATTGGAGTATCAAAAGATCATGAAGAGAACATTAGGCCGTCACTTAAGGATATTGTTTGGACATGGCAAGGTGATCACCAGCAATCAGAGAATGCAGAGCAGCAGCAACATACACCTCTCTTACCATTTCCACCGCAGCAAAGCCATGTCTAGCTGCAAGCCTGCAAATATTTTTTAAAATCCATTTCCGCCATAAACCAGGCTGGGATGTCAATAAAATCAAAGACAGCATGCGTATCCATCCAACCATGGCCAAGTTCTTACATGTGTGTAACAGAAAGCTTCATTACTTCCAATGTTTCTAGCCCCTTTTCTCCCTGGAAGACATGTACAGGTATATTGTATATTTTGTTCAGCTTTGATTACTGTAAATGTGCTGGTTGGCCTGTTGTGTTAGGAAACTCTACTGAGCTATTAATGATGAATGGCAATGCAATGTAGTAAAGTATGGCAGTCACAAGGCTAAACTAGTGACATGAGTAAACAACATCTTGCTAATTACATCTTTATACAACTCTAGTTTTTAGGTGGCATCAATGTGTTCTGGACACAAACTATGTCCCAGTGTCAAACTATTTTAATAAACTTGTTAAGTAAACCAAATGCTTACATCTATTGATCTATTCCCATTTGATTATGATAGTCAATGGCACTGGCACATAACCTTGATGGATGCAACAATTGGAGGGGCATATTCTATAAAACTACTATGCTCTGTTTAGTATAAGGCTTTTATATTAGCACCTTTAATTTGAGGTCCTTACTGTTCAGATCATCCGAGTATGTACCTTGGGTCATACCTTGATGGACCGTATGAGGATGGATAACTTAATCCCATCTACTCAAATAGTTCACGGTAGATTATAATATGGTATAATAAGAAATAGGACTGACAACATGTTTAACCATGTTTTTCCTAAAGCTTATGTGGTGATATAGGTATCGTTTCGGATCCGATCAACTAATAGTTAGCAACTAAAAATTAGTTTTAGCTCATTCAAATAGTGTAACTAATTGATAAAATAACTATTAGCTAACTAATTGTTAGTACATTAGTAATTTGAGCTAATAGGGTCTTTCAGCTATTTTGTCCTCTACACCACTTAAGCATGATTATTGTAGTAAAGGTAAATCGACTTTAAGTATATAGACATATATGACTAATTTTTAGTCAACTAATTATCAGCTAGCTAATAATTAGTTTTAGATAGTTAGCAATGTGATGTGGTAAATACTATACGTTCAATGAGCAAAGCGACATGGAAAATACGTCATGTGGCCAAAACTGCCTTCGAAATAGTTTAAGCGATCAAATGGACTGTATTATATAGTTTATTTTTTGCGGGGAACTGGATTACAAAGTTTAGGAGGGCTAATAACTGTATCGATAATTTGGGCTATATTTGATGAACTCTCCGCAAAAGTTTACGAGGTATTTGAACATTTCATTTAATATAGGAGATATTGAAGATAACATAATTTTAAACTGTTAGTTCGGACATCTCTTGGTACATTTTAGTGTAGAGGATTCAAAAGATAATCGGAATTAACAATGAAAAGATATGCCAACTAGCTGTTGTAATCTCCTAACTATCTTCTTTGTTTCATATTATAAATCATTTAGATTTCACAAGTCAAACTTCTCTAGCTTAAATTAAATTTAAAAACATATTAACATATATAATATCTAATAAATATTTAGTCGAGACATTTTACAATAAATTTAATATAACTAATGCAATATTATAGTTCATATACTTTTCTCCAAGATTGCTCAAAGTTAGATAAATTTAATTTACAAAAAAAAATCATTCAGCTCATAACACAATACATAAAAAAAGGTTGCATTAGTTAGCAATGTTCACTTTTTGTGGAAACTTATAGGTAATACACGCATTGTGATCATAATTCATGAATCCCAGAACAGACTAGCCTTCTTCTCAGCTGTTGTGCTCGTGCAGGAATAGGATACAAAATAATCTGCTAAGTAGAATACATTTCTTGGCGACGAGAGAGCCAAAGATCCCGAAAAGGGAGTAGGCGATGACAAGATGAGCCGGAGCCAAGCTAGATTATCCGAACAATGCCATCTCGTATCATGATCCTGTTTGCATCTTGCATCCTCTGAAAGAACAAGGAAAGTAAACTTAATACAACTGATTCCAAAAAGTGAAATAGCATTGGTCAACTTCGGTACAATCCTGAAAGTATAGCAAGTTCTTACCTCCAAGATGAATTCTACTTGCTGTCTGTTGTAAGGTGCAGCTGCCTCTTTATTAACTGTTTGCTCAATGTCGTCGATCGAAATTCGATCGATATGATTTGCCAACACATGCTGACCAAGAATCGCCTCAAATGCTTCAATTCTGCCAGAATATGAAATCACAAGGAAAGAGAATAAAATTAGCTGCAAACAAGAAAACAGGCTAAAGATTCAGATTTTTGCAAGTTGAGGTCATGTTATGTAGTAACCTCTCTGCAGGTAAATCCTGAACGTTCGGTGTATTTCCTGCATCCACATCCATTGGATCGTTTCCAGAGCTGGCAGGAGTTGGAAGGGGATAAAGCAATGTGAGACTTATTTAATGCAACTAGCTAAAGACAATATATTGTAGAATAAAATTGCACTCCCTTCGATTTTCTGCAAGCTAAGTGCAGTTAAGATTTAAGAACATATACTGAAGCTTCGAAAGATTAGTGGTTATTCTATGTTCTTGTTGCATATTTGCATGCAAGCAAACAATTTTCTAAAGCACAGATTAGCTTAAAAAAGTAATTGAGCTCTCATTTTTCATGTTACTAACATTTCATTGCTTTATGTGAATGTGAATGTACACATTTGAACTCTCTAGTGCAATAAATAGCACTTCAAAGGGCATAGTCAAATCGGGGTAAAGATTTTTTGGTGAAGTCAACACAAAGATTAAGGGAAAAAGTAATAAGGCAAAGATTAAATACTGCAATATGAGAAGACTTTTTTCTCAAAAGGACCATTTTTAGGAGGCAATGAGTTACTATGGCTCACCTTCCATGCACATCGGCGTTACCACCACTTGCACCTTCATCATGTTCAGCCTGTTTCATCTCCATTTCTCTCTGTTCACGCTCTTCCATCTCAGTTAACTCCTTGTGGTATATTGCAAAATTCAGAACTTGTAGTGCAGCTTCAACATCAGACTTTAGAACCTGCAATGCAAGATAAAGGCAACCCCATTAGATTGCCCTGCATTTGCTATTCTTCTGAACAATGAGAAAAAACTAAACTGAATTTAGGAACACTAATAGTAGAAATGACTATGGATTCTAGCTCTCCATAAGGGGGTATTCCCAATAAGACAAGTAGTTAGTTAATCAAAGGGACCCTCTGTGCTTTCTTTTTAAGAGTTTGTGGTTATTTTTCCATCAAGTTTCAGGGACATGTATGTCTAAAGCAATAGGTACATAGGTTCATCTAGAAAATTCTAATTACAGGTAACTTGCTTGGATAATTGGTATTGAACAAGCACATGTAGTACACAGTAAATCACCTCATGTCTCAATTTCATCTTGGCATGAGCAGTAGATAGACGAATTATGGTTTCCAGTGTCCTTGCTGTTATTGGAAGTGTACCTCCTCCAGACTGAAACAAATGGACAAGAAAGTGACAATTAAGCACATAAGACCATTATATGGAAAGAAAACGAGGAATCATGCTTAGAGCAAACCTTTGCATTTGCACCACCATCCCTGAGCTCAGCATATGAAGTTACGATATGATCACAAGCCTGTAGAAGTAGAAAAGATTAAATGCTATAGATGAAGAGAGCATGTTATCATGTAATATGCAGCAGAATTATTCTTGCAGGCTTGCACTATGGATAAAGCAATCAACAGAACACTACATCAGCTACAAGATCATTGTAACAACACATGCTCTATAATCCTAAATAATTCCTTCTGCTTGATTTATTCCATGACCCTTAAGGTGTATTTATAATCCTAATAACAATCTAATCTACTATTTTTATCTCTATCTTTAAAACAGAAATAATCCTAACTAATTTTATCATAACTAATTCAATCTAATTTACTAATTATCAATCTAATCTGCACATAACAGTATTAGTCATTATAGTATCACCACATTGAGCAGATAGGCTAGAATATCTCCTTTAAGAAGGTGTCAGGTGGGGCATCCAATATGCGCGGCGTGGCCGAGCAGTACAGGTTTAAAAGCTCTGGAAGCAAGTGGGTTCAGGAGATCATTTCGGTTAGAGTATTTCTGTTAGGAATTCTGTTTCTTGTATTCTGGAATTCTGTTTCTTGTATTCTGTTGGGGGGAAGCCCTGGTGTTATATAAACCAGGGACCCTTCCCCGGGTGGAGGTGGGTTCTTCCTAGACTTTGTGTCCTCCGCAGGCTCCTGCCTCGTCTTCGCGTCGCCGCCAACGGCGCCGCCGC
This sequence comes from Zizania palustris, assembly GCA_019279435.1. NCBI lineage: Eukaryota > Viridiplantae > Streptophyta > Magnoliopsida > Poales > Poaceae > Zizania > Zizania palustris. Next base: position 28,613,083 of record JAAALK010000080.1, read on the forward strand.
GTCGTCGAGGGCCAGGGCCACGGCCGGCCACTACGTCTTCCTACAATCTAAGGAGCAGGGATATTTCCCATCTGCCCATATCACCATCCGGTGACAACCTGGTATCCAGAGGCCCGGGTTCTCCTTCCGCCGCCATGAGCACACAATCGGATCTGAATTCTGTCAATCCCATTGAGGCCGCGCTGCAGGCCATCTTGAGGCGTTTGGACAATCTGGATGAGAAACTACATCCTTTGCAACCACTGCAAGAAAAAGTTGCAATGCTGGAAGAATCGGTCCGCACCCATGATCAACAGCAACAGGAGCTACGGGCGGTTGTCGTAAGGCTGGAAACAGCGCAAACTATGGCCACAACAGGAAGGCAACCGGCCCCGGTAGCCCCTGCAAGAAGATCCGACGACGACAATATTGATCATGGCAGCGCAGACTTCATTCCAACAGCCCACAAATTGGAATTCCCAAAGTTTGATGGTACCAGCGATCCCCTACCATGGTTAAATCGCTGCGAGCGCTATTTCCATGTACGGCGAACACCAGAGCATCAACGCGTCTCGTTCGCGGCCTTCTACCTCCTAGATGACGCCCAACTCTGGTTTCATCGCATGGAATTAAACGGGGGCCGGCCGACATGGAGACAGTTTGTAAAATTGATCAACGCCCGTTTTGGTCCACCACTAACCGACAGCCCTTTGGGTGAATTAGCCATGCTACGACGCACGGGATCTGTTGCTGAGTACAGCGCACGGTTCATGGCATTATCTTGCCGTGACCCAACGCTTACGGAGCCACAACAGATACAACTATTCATCACAGGGTTAGGCAATCCCTTAAAAACCGATGTGGCACTTCAGCAACCAGAATCTTTGGATGACGCGGTAATCTTTGCAAGGGCTTATGAGCAGCGTAACACGTCAAGGGAAATTGCGACTGCATCAGCAAATCGCCCCCCCGGGCGCACTTTCTTTCGGCCGGGAGCAGCTGGGACAGCAACAGCAGGAGCTGCAACGACCACAGCGTCATCAGCCCCGGCATCGTCTACCGGATCAGTGAACATCAGAGCAGCAACTAATGCGGTCCGTTTGTCATCCCAAGAAATTGCACAACGCCGCAAAGAAGGATTATGCTTTCACTGCGATGAGTTGTTCACCCCCGGCCACAAATTACAGTGCAAACAACTGTTTGTGATTGAGGCAGTGTTCGAAGAACAGGAAGAAGTAAGTGGTACAAGGGATGACGAACCAACGATATCAATACACGCACTCACAGGAATTCAGCCAAAGCACGGACGCACTATGCAGCTCATGGTAGATATCAATGGCTCACAGCTGCTAGCACTGTTGGATTCAGGCTCTACGCATAATTTTATAGACATAAAAGCAGCGTTGAGGGCAGGAATCAAGCTAGCAGAACAAGAAGGGCTGCGGGTAGCAGTGGCAAATGGGGAGCGCCTCACTAGCCCTGGGTGTTGCAAGGCCATGAACATGTCCATAAAAGGGGAATACTTTCAGATTGATTGTTATGGCCTACCACTTGGATCATACGACATGGTACTTGGGGTACAATGGCTGGAATCCCTAGGACCAATCCTATGGGACTTCACTCAAAGAACAGTAGCGTTTATCAAGAAGGGACGCCGGATTTCTTGGTCAGCACCAGGGGCTAAACCAGCACCGATGGCCTCACTATTTGCCATCACGAGTGACATAATGGATGACCTCCTTACAGAATTCGTGCCCTTATTCTCACAACCAGCTGGCCTACCACCGACACGGGCTAGATCGCATCGGATACAATTATTGCCGGGAACAACCCCTATCGCAGTAAGGCCATATCGCTATGCCCATGTCCAGAAAACAGAGCTAGAAAAACAATGTGAGGAAATGTTGCGGACTGGGGTCATCCGTCCCAGTACATCGGCATTTTCAGCACCAATCTTGCTAGTCAAGAAGTCAGATGGTTCATGGCGTTTTTGTGTGGATTACAGGGCACTAAATGCACAAACAGTAAAAGACAAATTCCCTATTCCAGTAGTGGAGGAGCTGCTTGATGAACTAAGGGGCGCCATTTTCTTCACAAAGCTAGACTTAAGGTCTGGATACCATCAGATACGAATGGATACAAGAGACATTGAAAAGACAGCTTTTCGTACACATCAAGGTCTGTTCGAATTTTTGGTAATGCCATTTGGGCTAACAAATGCCCCAGCAACGTTCCAAGCATTGATGAATGAGGTGTTGAAACCTTTTCTTAGGAAGTTTGTGCTAGTATTCTTCGACGATATACTGATTTACAGCCCGTCGTGGTCGGAACATCTACGGCATGTACGTACAGTTCTTCAGACACTAAAGGAGCATGGCCTGTTTATTAAGAAATCTAAGTGCATGTTTGGTCAACGGGAAGTTGCGTACTTGGGTCATGTAATCTCTGAGGCAGGAGTGGCGATGGACAATCAAAAGATAAAGGCAGTATTAGATTGGCCAGTACCACGATCGGTACGTGCAGTGCGTGCGTTTCTGGGGTTAGCAGGATACTATCGTCGTTTTATTCAAAATTATGGTTCCATTGCTACACCCCTCACCAAGCTTCTCAGGAAAGGTGGATTCAATTGGGATCTAGAGGCAGCCGAGGCTTTCTGTCGGCTACAGACAGCCCTAACATCAGCACCATTACTACAATTACCAGCCTTCGATCAAGAATTCATTGTCGAATGTGATGCCTCAGAGTCAGGGTTCGGCGCCGTTCTACACCAAGGCGCCGGTCCTGTAGCATATTTCAGTAAGCAAATTGCGCCAAGACATGCGAGGCTTGCAGCATATGAGCGTGAGCTAATTGGGTTGGTACTCGCTGTACGGCACTGGAGACACTATTTGTGGGGACAGCATTTTCTGATCCGTACTGATCATTACAGTCTTAAATTTCTATTAGATCAAAGGCTGTCAACAATTCCACAGCACCAGTGGTCAAGCAAATTGCTTGGTTATGATTTTCGCGTGGAATACAAACCAGGGGTCACTAATGTCGTGGCTGATGCACTCTCACGACGAGATATGAACATTGTAGGGGAGGCCATGCTGCTTTCTGCGCCAACATTCCTATTTTTTGAGGAGCTACGCAGGGAAATTGATGGCAATGAAGAACTACGCAGACTAAGGGATGAGGCAGCAGCAGGCAATAAGGGGGAAGCTTGGGGTGTCACGGACGGATTAATTATGGTCAAGGGCAAGGTATTAGTCCCTCTGTCATCAGCATTGATACAGGAGGTACTCAGCATTTCTCACGACATGGGCCATGAAGGTGTCGAAAAAACACTGAACAGGCTACGCCAAGACTTTATATACCGAATGTTCACAAAGTAGTACGGGACTATGTTCGCGCATGTCCTGTTTGTCAAAGAAACAAGGTGGAACAACTACAGCCGGGGGGTCTACTACAACCACTTGAGGTACCATCAACTGTATGGGCTGATATTGCGATGGATTTTGTCGAAGGCTTTCCGCGTATTAATGGCAAGTCCGTCATATTAACAGTAGTGGACAGATTCTCAAAGCTCGCCCATTTCATTCCCCTAAGTCACCCATATACAGCAACATCAGTGGCAAGGGCATTTTTTTCAAACATAGTAAGGCTGCATGGCATACCAAGCTCTATTGTTAGTGATCGAGATGCAGTTTTTACAAGCAAGTTTTGGCAGGAGCTTTTTTCGCTCTCAGGCGTCAAGCTCCAATTATCATCAGCTTTTCATCCACAGTCGGATGGCCAATCCGAAGCTACTAATAAGGTGATCTCTATGTATTTGAGGTGCCTAACAGGTGACCGGCCGAAGAGTTGGCTTCAGTGGTTGCCCTGGGCGGAATTTTGCTATAATACAGCCTACCACTCCTCCCTGCGTACGTCACCATTCAGGGTGGTATATGGAAGAGAACCACCATCTATTCGTCGGTATACAGGCAATGCCGGGCTGCCGGCGGTGGGTCAGCAACTACAGGAGCGAGATGAGTTTTTGGTTCAGGTCCGAGAAAGATTAGAACAGGCCCAACTGCATTATAAATCACAGTATGATCGGAAACACAGGGAATTGCAATTTTCGGTGGGTGATTGGGTCTGGCTACGTCTGATACATCGGCCTTTGAGTTCTCTTAATGTGAAGGGACGCTCTAAACTGGGGCCAAAATTCTTTGGGCCTTTTCAAATATTAGAGCGCATTGGAGAGGTGGCGTATCGGCTGGACTTGCCAAAACGAGCAAAAATTCATGACGTATTTCATGTGGGTCTGCTGAAACAGTACCATGGGGATCCGCCAGCATCGCCAGGGGTGTTGCCCCCAATTCACAATGGCAGGGCCTGTGTGGAGCCACAGTGCGTGACCAAGGGGAGGATGGCCAGGGGAAAGAAAGAAGTTTTGGTACAGTGGAAGGGTCTATCAGCAGCTGATGCCACATGGGTAGAATTGGAAGAGTTTCGTCAGATTTATCCATCCTTTCAGCTCGAGGACGAGCTGAATTTCGAGGAAGGGAGAGATGTCAGGTGGGGCATCCAATATGCGCGGCGTGGCCGAGCAGTACAGGTTTAAAAGCTCTGGAAGCAAGTGGGTTCAGGAGATCATTTCGGTTAGAGTATTTCTGTTAGGAATTCTGTTTCTTGTATTCTGGAATTCTGTTTCTTGTATTCTGTTGGGGGGAAGCCCTGGTGTTATATAAACCAGGGACCCTTCCCCGGGTGGAGGTGGGTTCTTCCTAGACTTTGTGTCCTCCACAGGCTCCTGCCTCGTCTTCGCGTCGCCGCCAACGGCGCCGCCGCGTCGTCGAGGGCCAGGGCCACGGCCGGCCACTACGTCTTCCTACAATCTAAGGAGCAGGGATATTTCCCATCTGCCCATATCACCATCCGGTGACAGAAGGTTACCTCATCAGTGAGTTTTGGCTGAATAAGATTCTTTGCATAATGAATATACTTCTTAAGAAACTTGACAGTCAGCCTGTCCTGTTTGGCTTTCTTGCCTCTTCTTCTGTCCAGCCCATGGAGCATTCTATCATATTTAACAAATATGGCTGCATTAACATCACCATCATCTTCTTCTTCAGCATATCCTGTTTTATCAAGTGACCTAGCTCCTGCAGTTTGTAAGTTCTTTTGGTTAAGCAAATAAAAATGACTGAAAAGTCTGAAAATATCTCAGCGTGTTATAAAACACAAAATTACCTCCATCATCAGTGCAGTATCTATGCATCCGTGCAACATGTTCTGAAATTTGACGATCAATCTCAGCATCCATTTGATCAAGAACAATAAAAAGCAAATCAAAACGTGAGAGCAATGAGTCTGGAAGCCCAATATTCTTGGTTGGTGTCAGTGAACGGTCATACTGTAACACAGCCAAAAATTGTGATCAGAAAATGCACTACTAGAGTATAACACCATAAAAGCAACACATGAGAGATACTAATAACTTACAGTTCCATATATTGGATTTGCTGCAGCAATTACACTACATCTCGCATTTAGAGAGGCATGTATTCCTGCCTTTGCAATGGTCACAGTTTGCTGTTCCATAACTTCATGTATAGCCACTCTGTCTAGATCATTCATCTTATCAAACTCATCAATGCAGACAACACCACGATCAGCAAGAACCATAGCACCAGCCTCCAGCCTTCTTTCCCCTGATCACAGGAATTTGGTAAGAAGTTCCTATAGAAACCAAACAAAAATGCATGAACTAAGTTTCAATGATTACCAGTCTCTTGATCAGAAGTGACAGCCGCAGTCAAACCAACACCAGATGAACCCCTTCCCGTAGTTGAAATAGCCAAAGGGGCAATGTTCATTACCGCTCTTAGGAGCTGGGACTTGGCAACTGAAGGATCTCCTACCATCATCATGTTTATATCTCTGCATACAAAATAAGATGATATATACAGTACAACAAATGAAATCATGTGGATGCAATGATACAAAGAAACAGCACTGACCCTCTCAAGTGAGTTCCATTTTTCAGATTCTTTTCAATGCCACCAAGCATTAACAATATTACTGCCTTCTTTATCCACAGATGGCCATATATAGATGGAGCAAGTGAGTTTCCCAGCAACTCGAATGTGTCTTTTCTCTTCGATATTTCTTTCATCCTCTTCAGATCCTCCCGAGTATAGACAGGTGCGTTTGCCTCTTTGTTCATAAGTGACATATTGTTTGCAATAAGGACAGTCCTATAGGCATAGTGATACTAAGAACTTCAGAAACAGTGCAGTGCAGCTTGGGTAAAGGTTAAGGTCAGAGCAGAACTCACCTGAACACACCACTAACACTGCCCGTGCTTTTCCCTGGAAGAGCCTTGTAGACACCAACAATTGAGACACGGTCACCTGGCTTGCAAGAATCTACAAGATCATCTTCTACAACAATGTCCACTGTTCTTGGGAGTTGTCCAGGGGCAGAATTTTCAGGCACTTCTTGCATGGACAGTGTTTGGTGATCCTTGTATTCACACAGTCCATACTCAGTGACCAACAGGTTGCCGTTTTCATCCTAACCACTCCAAATTAGCCATATACCAGATACAATAGCAAATAGGCTTCATTGAATGGAATTGCGAAAAGTTCATAAGAATGTACCCTTGTTGGATAAACCGAACCAGTAGGCAGGCCTACAAAAGATGTGATGTCCCTGTATTCACGTGAGAGAGTACCTCCAGTAGCAGGGCAGTAGTGAACACTCTTAACTACTTTCGGCCTTACTAGTGAACCTGTTTTTTTCTCACAGAAGCAAAATATCATCACTCGTTAGCAATATTTTTAAATGGTTCAATGATTCTGAACTATGAAATAGCAGGCACAGCTTAATTGAATAATCAGTTGAACTAGAAATAGGTGCATAGTATTTCGTATTCATGCAATGGTTGCATGGGACATGTCAACATTCTCATTCTGATCTCTCATTTTGCTCTGCCTCAGAGCTAACATTAGCAAAGTCTAATCGCATTCTTATTTATTGTTTGCCATTACTAGTTACCAACTGAACTATGGCAGTATGATATATCATATATATTCTCTACCGGGAGGAGTAACGGTAGAACCCTAGGGCTTAACTGAAACTTCTTAATCGTTTTCAAAAAAAAATGAAATTTTTTGAACATAAATACCACAATTTAAACCCAGACCAACCAACTGCAACCCAAAAATAAATAAATTGCGGTATTTGAATTCTTAGAACATAAAGACCACAATTTAAACCCATACCAACTAATTGCATAATTGCAACCCAAGAAGCCTATTGACCCAAACTAGTATGAACAAGGTTAACGGACTTACATTTCGTGACGATGCCCTCGACGCAGACCATGCTTCCGAGGAAGGACGACATGAGATCCCTCGGCGTGACCCTGTGGAAGCCGAACGGACCCGAGAATCCCACCAGCACGCGCTGTCTTTCCTTCAAGAACTTGGGGTCCAGGTTCCTCGCCACCTCCGTCACCGCGTCCGACGCCGGCTGCATGTACTCGCCGGGGCTCCGTATCACCCTACAAATCGAGGCGGAGATCTAGTCGACCAGGCAAGACCAGCAACGCACGATTGGGGATGAGGAGGAGGGGGGGCGACCACCCACCTGCGAGCGAGATCTAGGCTGTGGTTCCGGAGGTCGTCCATGCCGATGATGAGCCTGTAGCGCTTGTTTTGGACCATGTCGCGCACGGCCTGCATGTACGCCCCCTTCCCGACCTGCAGACGCAAGGGCCAAGGAAGTCAGCGACGAACCACTAGAGAAGACGGCGGCGGAAATGAGCGGCGACGAGGGGGCTTACATCCTGGTCGAGGAAGTCGAGGAACGCGCGTTTGTGCGCCGCCATGGCCTCCTCGTTGACGTCCATGGCTGCTGCTCCGGGGACGGGACGCGCGACCGGCGGGGATAGAGAGAGAAGGATGGGCGGGATGGGCCTGGGAGTGTGGGTGGCGGCGGGTCTGGATTTGGGGGTAAAATCTGGGGAGGAAAAGGAGGACGCGCGTTTTGGCGGGAAGGAGAGGGCGATGTGGCGGGAACCCGTTGCTTTTCGCGCGCTCGGTAGTCGGACAGGAGCACGAAGTGAGGACTACGGCTAAGCTTTAATTCATTTCGGTGATTATTTGATTTGATTCTTTAAAGAAAATATTTTGATCTAATAAAATAATATAAATATATTTAAAATATATATTAATAAGATTAAATATGATATATCTAAATACATTTATATCTTAAATATAGTTTATACCTTAAATACAATATAATATATAGCTTAATATAAATAATATGTAACACATATTAAAAAGGTAATAATATAATTTTGACCGGTATGTGTGTAATATGTATCACCGGTATTAGCCAGTATTGATCGGTATTAAGATCATAACGGTACGGCATTTAATGCATACCGGTTTAAGTGACGGAATTGATAAGCATGCTAGTGCTCTTACCAACGTATGTCGTGAAATTGATGCGTTTCAGAAAAATACAAATTGTTCTCTTTTTTACCCCGTAACTTGTTGAAATACTCATTTGGTGAATCCAGATCTCAGTAGTTACCGTATTTTATTTAAATTTCAAATATGGATATAGATATTTTTGAACATGAATACAAAATGGATAGTTCGAATTCAAATACAGATCCAAATATTTACTAAATTTAACTTGAAATGAATATAAAAAAAGAAAAGTGTCAAATCCATATATATTTTAATTGATCAAATTTGATTAATCGACAAAAAATCATGAATAGTGCACCACAAATATAGTCAATTAATTTTTTGTGAATTGAACGTAATCAATCAACCAACCAAATATTTCTACGGCGCGGCGATGACGGCAACGGCTCGGCATCCCACCGGTGGTAAGTTAGTGAAGAGGAGGGCGGAGGGAGGAGGAGGAGGGAGGGTGTTTTAAAAAAGGATGTGAAAATTTTGAAAAAGAAAATGGCACAAGTTTGATATTTTGCGGGAAGAGGAGTATCGGAAGAAGTTTTTTTGTTTAACGAGTGTTGCACTCAACAAACACCAGATCTTGTCGAATGCCTCAAATTTGGAAGAGTTTTTTAAAAAACTTTGTTTAATTTGTTGTTACAATCATTTCCTTGATAAAAATTATGAAACTATAGTGCATCAAGGACTGAAAATAAGCTCAAAAACATAAATATATTTTTTTGAATAATTTAGTTTATTATTTTATGCACTTTTAGTACAACTTTGACATGTTTTAATCTAAATCCTAAAAATATAATTAATGAATTAAAAATAGCAAAATGAACTAAACAAATATGAAATTTTTACATGGGATAATATACATCGTATTTTGATTTTAAAAAAATCAAGTTCAAACAAAGATTTAATCATTAATTTGCTTTCGAATCTATCTCATTTCTTCTCTAAACTCTAATTCCTCCTCTCAAAATATCCAATTTGTAAATACTATACGTGATAACTTTATCGATTTTTTTAAAAATTTTATCACAGAATCTTTATATCATATCATAACACCATCTTAAGTATAATATTTTTCAGAAGTCGTTTGAATTTTTTAGAATTAAAAAACCATTAAGGTCTATGTTGCTGATAGAGTGTCGCAACCTAGTTTTTTCAAAAATTATTTCGATTTAGTTCATAATAACTCAAAATATAGTAATAAATATGAATATGATTTTTCTATAATTTTTTATTCATTATTTTGGCACTTGTAGTTCAAATTTTACATATTTCAATTTAAATCCTAAAAACATACTTAATGAATTAAAAATAGCAAACTGAACTAAAAATGTGGAATTTTTACATAATATAATATATGTTGTGTTTTGATTGTAGAAAAAAAATCAAGTATAAAAAATGATTTACCCATCAAACTTCTTTCAAACATATCTCATTTCTTCTTTAAACCCTAATTCCTCCTCTCATAATCTCCGATTTATAAACACTCTACGTGATAATTTTTTCAGAATATTTTTAGTTTTTTATCACAATATGTATGTATCATATAATAACACCATGACAAGTCTAATGTTTTTACACTTCATTTGATTTTTTATAATTAAAAAATTAAGTTTCACGTTGTCAAACGAGTATCGCATCCTAAATTGTTTAAAATTTCTTTCAATTCAGTTGATAAGAACCATAAATAAACTTAAAAATATGAATATGATTTTTTATAAATTTTGGTTTATTAGTTTAGGCACTTGTAGTTCAAATTTCACCTATTTCAATTTAAATCCTAGAAACATACTTAATTTAAAAATAATAAACTGAACGAAAAAATGTGAAATTTTTACATGAGATAATATATGTTGTGTTTTGATTGTAGAAAAAAATTCAAGTTAAAATCAAATTGAAAGTATCACGTAGACTCAAAACAGTGGTTCACAAAACAAAAAACACTCGGCAAACTCAATTTTTTTTGCCCGCACAAACACGTCGTCGCGACGTCCGTTAGTAATTTATTTGCCGAGTATTTTTTGTTTGTCGAGTGCCTAAACGACCAACAAACCGTTTCCGGCAGTGATCCCATGTAGTTTTTTCCGCCTCCGGTGGAACGCCCTGCGGCGGCCGCGCAGGGCAGCAACCGCTACACTAGTGGTACCCAGGAGGAGACAGGGACTGCACCGACGACTACAGAACGGTGGCGCGCGCTCAAAGGGCGGGGTGGGTGCGGTGGCACAGGCGGCGACACGTACCGACCGTGCGTGCAGCTAGCTATAGCGTCCATACCATTTGAAGCGCGCGCGGCCGCTGCGCCCGTAGAGCTATCTACACTCTACAGCGCTGCCCCCGTGACGGCGTGGTGCTTCGTACGTTGAAAGACATGGTGCCACTTGCTCGCTCACGGCACTCTCGCGCCCTCACACCCTGCCGCACTTATTGCCTTCCACCGCCGCCGACCTCAACGTCCCCTCCTCTCTCCACTGACCGCATCAAGCCAGCTAGCTACCAGAAAAAGGCGCACATTAGCGTCCCGCGCATGCAGTAGTGTGTGTACGCGCACGTCGTACATGGGCAAGAAGCCCGGCGGCGCCGGCGCCAGCGCCGGCTGGCTGGCCACCGTCAGGAAGGTCTTCAAGCCCGGACCCTCCAAGGACACGCGCCTCGCCAAGAAGGTCCGTGCTTTCATGTGTATTTGGGGAATTGGGGTCACGGATGGAGCTTTCAGTGGACGTGATTGACGTGTTTGGTCGGTCCATCTGCAGAAAGGAGGAGAAGAGCAGTCTGCGGGAGGAGGCGGCGGGGCGCAGGCGGTGGAGATAGTTTCCGTGGACCACTTCCCGGCCGCCGAGACGTCGCCGGAGGTGACGAACGAAGGAAGCGGCGCCGTCGTCGGGAGAGAGCGACTGTATGACCGGGATGAGGCGGAGGGTGCCAGGAGGGGGCGCCGCGCCATGGCGGTGTCGAGGGCGGTGAGGAACGCCTCGGCCGTGCGCGGGAGGGCCACCGGCAGGGAGGAACGCGCCGCCGTGCGCATCCAGGCGTTCTACAGAGGCTACTTGGTACGCATGCATCTTGATACCTGATCCGTATGTATATACGATTGTACATACTTACTTCACTGGCGTATATTGCATTGGTTACTAACACACCGTGATTTGCAACATGGGCGCAGGCGAGGAGAGCCCTGCGCGCGCTGCGCGGGCTGGTGCGGCTGCAGGCGCTGGTGCGCGGCCACCAGGTGCGGCGCCAGGTTCACCTCACCATGCGCTGCATGCAGGCGCTCGTCCGCGCGCAGGCCCGCGTCCGCGCCCGCCGCCTCACCACCGACGTTGCCCGCCGAACGCACCACGGCGACATGCAGTCGTACGGGCACGGTGGCCGCCTCTTGTCAGACCAGCAGGACGAGGAGGACACCGGAGGGACGGAGCTAATGCAGATGCCGCGGCCAAGGAACAACCACATCGGCGGCGCCGGCGCTAGCTACATGAGCCCTCATGGAGCGTGGGACCCCGCCTGCGGTGAAGGCCGGCGCTGCCAAGACGCTGTTCCGGTGCACGAGATGCGCACTGCCTCCGCCTACGGGTACCAGCAGGAGGTGCGTGCGTTACTGCATCTGCTTTCATATTATTGATCTGTGTTCTTACCAAAGAGACGACAATGGCGAACATATTGATATTCTACATTCTGAATTTGTCGACGCATGCGTGCGGCTGCAGTGCGAGGAGCAGGATGAGCGCGCCGTCGGCTGGCACTGGCTGGAGCAGTGTATGTCCGGTGTGCAGCCGTCGCGCCACACGCCAGATCAGGTCAGCCAGCACGTCGCCGCCGCAGAGACGTCCTACATGACGGCAGCGGCCACGGACGGGGTGTCTGAGAAGACCGTAGAGATGGACGCCGGGAGGAAGAGTCCCGCGAAGGACTTGTACCCGGTGCGCCCTCCGGCGATCCCGGGGTACATGGCGGCGACGCAGTCTGCGCGTGCCAAGGCCCGCATGGCGCGGGCGTCGGCCCCAGCTGCTCCCAGGGCGCAGGCACACGCCCGGAGCCGGTCCGGATCGGTGACGCTCGTCGGGGCATCGTCCGCCAGCTCAGGCTGGAGCATGAGCAACAACGGCAGCGGCTCCCTCGCACCCCAACAAAGAGCTTGGTACAACACGGAATCCAGCGGCAGCGGCGACCGGACGCCGCCGCCACCCGGCGGCCGCTTACGCTTTGAATCTTGATTGACTACTTACAAATGATAAAGTGCTTGCTACGATCATAGCAGTTTACTCGGATCAATCTCTTATTAATTTGTTTAGCCATCTTATGATTGGTCGATCCACTGATCTCTACAGGTTTGTTTGATTTACAGATCATTTAACCTCTCTTGTAGTGTAGTAAACTAGTATGTAGCACAGAACTCAGGTGATGTCGGGAATAATTAGTCAAACAACTAATTAACTTTGTTCAAGCTTTCTACGTTTTCTTTTCTCCAAGAAAAGAAGAATCCGAAACATGATCTTTCAAAAATATTTCAAAGATTTAACATCATCTTGTGGGAAGCTTTAAGATTACTGGTGATGACATGTGAAATTTAATTTAAGGGAATGTTTGATGCTACCCACTTCCAACCCTACTAAGATCTGGCATCTTGTCAGCAAATTCTGGTTAAAACAAGGATTGCTTACATCTTGTCAGCCCCACAGGATAATCCTAAAGATCCCAAGAAGAGCTGCATCCCAAGTTATGAACCTCACTGGCCCAGCAACTCATAGACCAACAAAAACAAGATAAATATCACATAACTCACCCTTAGTTGCAACAGCATGAAAGACTAAATGAGCTTAGGTAACACATTAGTGGATTGTTGAATTTAGCACAAACATACAAAACCAAAACAACCCAACCAGAAAACCCCCAAACTAGTGTCAGAAATCTATATAACATAGAAACACTGATGTAGATAGGCATCAAACATTTATCCCTCTATATCAAGTCAATGCTAACTGAAGCAATTCTTTGTATCATAATCTAGTCAATGCTAGCAAGATGAATTACTTTCTATCACAAGCTACCAAATTCAACTATGGTGGTGTTAGGTAATGCTCACCACTGTGGTATCATTGCAACTTCATAGATTAAAAGGAAGACAATCCAGCAACTAGTAAACTACACGAAATCCTCACATCTTATCACATCATGAAACTGGGAATAGCCAATCCATGACCTGTGTACCACAGATTGTACCAACTAACTTAAGGTGAAAACAGAGCCACTGAACACAAAAAGCTTAGATTTTGCAAATGTCCACACAAACAATACTAATAGTCCTAAAATACTACAATTGGTAAAGCAGAGAAGAACACAACCGATAGTGTCATGACATGCTTCCAATTGCTAGGTGTTCTTGGTTATATGATAGCTACCAGGTCTAAACAGGAGGAATAATTTCTCAGGGAATAATTGGAACGAGCCCTCAAAATCCTAAATTGTAAACAATCTTAGCAAGAAATCAACCAATCAGGGAATTACAAAGCCACACCAATTTACCATAACCATCATTAAGTTGTCACAGCATGCACTAGATTAAAGTAACGAAATCAGACCATTATTTAACCGCCTCAAACCATAACAATATGTAATATCACATCATAAAATCGCCAACCATCAATCCATAACAGCCAAGATAGTAGGATACAACTACTATAACACAATTAATTATATAGGCACGGAGGAAGGACTTAGATCTTGTCGATGTCCTCGTCCTCGAACTGGATGTAGTCGTCATGGTCGCCGCCGTCCTCGGGCCCGTCGACGTCGACGCCCTCGTTGAGCCTGAGCGTGTCGGGGAGCTCGCCGTAGGCCTTGAGCAGGCGGGACTCGTCGTTCATGTACTTGAGGATGACGTCAGCCTTGTCGTCCTGGTAGTCACGGAGGCCGACGAGGATGATGTCCCCGGCGGCGATCCAGACCTTCTTGTGCATCTTGCCGCGGATGTGGCAGAGGCGCTTGGTGCCGTCGACGCAGATGGCCTCGCAGCGGCCGTTGCCGAGCATCCGCGTCACCTGGGCGTACTCCTGCCCGTCCTCCTTGAACACCAGCTCGCGCTTGTCGTCGTCGGCCTCGTTCTTTCCCCTCTTGCGGTTCTTGCCTCCCTTACCCTTGTTCTTCGGCATGGCTACGGGCGGCTGCTGCGGCGACGACGAGACGCGAAACCCTCACGCGTCGATCGAGATTGGGAGCGGTGTCGCTGCGGGATTGCGTTTTTCTGCCCCCTCGAAGGCCTGCGGCCATGTGTTTATAGGGGGGACGAAGCGCGGAAGCGGACGGCGATAAGGGGGAGGGGGTGCTCGACCGTCGGATCTAGGGTTCGACGATTTTGACGGACAGATGGAGTCAGGAGATGACGTGTCCCCGTGTCGAGCAGATAATCTGAGAGTCCGGATCGGATTTGTGAATCCCATGCATTTACGGAAAGCAGGGGCTTGAGATTTTAGAACCTTCCATGGCCCTCTGATTCCTAACAGCAAGTTTGAAAGGGAGAATTTGTAGTGGTGGATTGTAACTTTGTAAGCCTGCTCGAACGATGGTATTAGCAAAGGGAGCCAATGCCCTGCTCAAACTGTGGTGACGGCATTGGTGGGGACAATGGTGTGTGATAATATACCACCACGGAGTAAAGATCCGTTGGGTAATCATTATGTTAAGATCAAGTTTATGTTTAGTTTTTACTCACGTAACTATGGGGTCAAGGCTCCACGTTAGAACGGGGTTAGATATATATTTATTATTTTATCCGTGAGTAGAGCCACGGGTTCCTGAAGTTTTCTTCTCCCACACGCAACACCTATTTCCTACGCCGTAAGAGGTACATAGGACTATAGAAGGCTAAGAGCAAGGGCCCTATGCTAGTGCAACTGTAGACCTTTCTAGCCATTGACACCTGTCGCCACTGCCACCAGCCACCGCTCATTGCCCCTGACCTCCCCCCACATTTCTAAGGCTCAATATTATTGTTGGTGCAGTTGTGTTTGCGCCAAACAGGTTTATTTAGTCTCGAAGGGCTACTAATTACAAAGTAGATTTATACTGATTCGGACCTCTAAGAGGGATAATAGTCTTATATCCACTTCATAATGATTTTTGTATTCTGTATCATCTGTTCTTTTACATTGGAGGTGTCTAGTATTTTTAGGCAAAATACAAGAGGAAAAGACCGTTTACTCTATTTACAAGACTTCGTATGAGTAAAACGGTAAACTCTCATGCAAATACATGTGCAGATACCACGGGCGAAGGCTCTCGGTTTAGTCTTCATGCTGAAGTGTTCCTTAAGATATTTAGAGCCTGTATCGGAGTATAAGACGGAGGCTTCGTACCAGAGTGGTCTCCGAAGTATGGAGGATTGCGAAGGGATACCAGAGCATAAGTTTCGAGACCTTACAGCCGAAGTAGTCTTTGTCATCCTCTTGGGTGGAGCCCGGAGTGCCTCGTAGGGAGCTTCGGTGCTCAGATTGTTGGGGACTAGGGGAGTTATGCTAGCCGATAAATTCAAAATTTCTGCCCTATGGCCCTAGGCTCAAGTGCTTGTGAGATCATGGATCGATACCTTCTAGCACAAGACACGCTAGGCACAGCGGAAAGAGTGTCGTCCTTCGTCGATCCAATCGATGAAGACGACATAGTCATTCGTATGTAGACGTTCACGAGTATCGCTATCGGAGAAACGCCACCACGGAGTCCACACGTACAGGGATAGAGTACCTCACACGACAGCGTGCTAGCACCGCACGTGAGAGACGGGGATCCTTGACCTCGACGTTTGAGATCAAGAAGGGGATAAGAGAACTCTTGGGTAGCTAGGTCTAATCTAGTCTTATTGTTGTACCCAAGACGTCCTCCTCCTCTCCTTATATAGAGTTGAGGTCCCCTAGGTTGTGCTTATCCCGAAACCCTAAAAACCATAACAGATCCAATCTGTTTGCCCACGTCGGGACTTCTGATCCTGTATCAGAACTTTCGATAGGGTATTTTAGGTCTCCTGACACAGTACGACACGCAACAAATCCAATTTGTTATCGCCCACCTCGGAACTTCTGATACCATATCGGAACTTCCGATCAGTACAAAATTCCTCCGATTCCAAATCAGAACTTCTGGCTCGTCGGAACTTCCGATACAATATCGGAACTTCCGAAGCAACAATTGCTCTCTGTATCGAGGCCAAAAATTAACTGAAACTTATGATACTTTCTATCGGAACTTCTGACCCCTTGAATTTTCTCGGGCATAACCTTCAATCTCCCACTTGCACAAGAACCAATTCTTTGCATGTTTTATTCCATCCCCTTAAGTGTGTGACCCGATAGGTTCATACATTGACGGTTGTTTACCGGAAATCATTTCTGACTCACTGATCAATAGCGGTACCTAGCAGCACATATTGACCCCCGAAAGGGTACAAAATCAAATTTCCATGAACCTAGGTATACACAAGCACTAGTCCCTTTACCACGTGGCGTTAGTTAAGCTCAAGGCGAGATACGTGCCACCCTTGTTGGTTATCTTGAAATTTTCACTCGATCGAGTATCGGATTCAAATTATGACTAACTCCTTAGTCATAGTGGCATGGTCATGCACTTTTTCAATCTAATACCTCGAGAGGCCTAGAGACGACTCTCCTGTTATTAGGAGGGGTAAATTCCTTCTTGACCACTCATATCCCAAGACATGTTTCATAACACACCTAAAGACAACCCTTATTGCTACCCTATTACGAAATAGCGTTAGAAAGCATGTAAGTGTGTCACTACACATTCTAGAATCAAATGACGATCTCAGGTCCAAGGACTCTACAGGTACACCATTTGAGATGACAGATGTTGGCACATAACAATCTCAGCAGTATCTCAAGTGGGTCTGTCCAACACCATGTTCATCAACATGTGTCCACGTCACTGATTTGACATCTCTATGTCTATGATTTGTGAAATACAATCATCAATCAGTCGGATGTTCTAATCCATGTATCAACACTGCCCCACATGATGACAAGATTAAGGACCCTTTTGAACAACATCATCATAAAGCGAAAAGTTTCACATAACAAGTCGTACTCATTAATTAAATGCAAACGATATTTATTCAAGGAACAAGATAACAATTGTCCTTATACATTATCATAGACTCTACTAGCATCTTCCACAAACACATGTCTCATTCACGCAAGTATCTAATACCCATGAAGCTCATATGCGCCTCATGCTTGGGTTGTGGAAGAGGCTTCGTCAACGGATCCACCATGTTCAAATTCGTGTGCACCTTGCAAATCTTCACATCACCTGTCTCAATGATCTCGCGGATCAGGTGATATTGCTGAAGTATATGTTTGGATTTCTGGTGCGATCTAGGCTCCTTGGCTTGTGCAATGGCACCACTATTATCACAATAGAGGTCCACTAGACTGGACGCACTAGGAACAACACCCAGCTCAGAAAACAAACTTCATGATCCAAACGGCCTCCTTCGCCGCTTCTGAAGCAGCGATATACTCAATTTTCGTTGTAGAATTGACCACCGTCTCTTGCTTGGAACTCTTCCAACTCACTGCGCCTCCATTGAGGCAGAACACAAAGCCAGATTGTGATCGAGAATCATTTTTATCGGTCTGAAAGCTAGCATCCGTGTAACCACTTACAACGAGCTCCTCTTCACCACCGTAAACTAGAAACATTTCCTGAGTCCTTCTTAAGTACTTGAGGGTACTCTTTACTACAGCCTAGTGACTTTCACTCGAGTTCGATTGGTACATGCTCGTAACAAGTATATGACACATCTGGGCTTATACACGACATGTCATACATGATGGATCCAATCGCGGAGGCATATGGGATCGCACTCATCTTCTCTAGCTCATCACGTGCCACATCACACTGAGTCTTACTAAGAGAAATATCATGTGACATCGGCAAGAATCCCTTCTTAGAATTTTACATTGTGAACCGTTTCAAAACCTTGCTAATGTACATACTTTGGCTTAATCCAATTAGCTGTTTTGATCTCTCTCTATAGATCTTTATGCCCAAAATGTATGCCGATGCAATCGATGAAGATGACGTAGTCGTTCGCATGTAGACGTTCACGAGCATCGCTATTGGAGCAACGCCTCCACGGAGTACACACATACAGGGATGGAGTACCTCCCACGACAGCGTGCTAGCACCGCACGTGAGAGACGGTGATCCTTGACCTCAATGATTGAGATCAAGAAGGTGAGGAGAGAACTCTTGGGTGGCTAGGTCTAATCTAGGCTTATTGTTGTACCCAAGACGTCCTCCACCTCTCCTTATATAGGGCTGAGGGCCCCTAGGTCGTGCTTCTCCCGAAACCCTAAAAACCACAATAGATCCAATTTGTTTTCCTACGTCGGAACTTCCGATCCTGTATCAGAACTTCTGAAAGGGTATTTTAGGTCTCTTGACACAGTACGACACACAATAGATCCAATCTGTTATCGCACATCTCGAAACTTCCGATCAGTACAAAATTCCTATGATTCCAAATCGGAACTTCTGGCTCGTCGAAACTTCCGATACCGTATCGGAACTTCTGAAGCAATACTTGCTCTTTGTATCGAGACTAGGAATTAACCGGAACTTTCGATACTTTCTATCAAAACTTTCGATCCATTGAATTTTCTTGGGCATAACCTTCACAGATAGTTTCATGATTAACTCTTGGTCTTGTGGATTACGAAGTAGTCTTCAGGTAGTTCTTAGATGCTTTTGCTTTAGGTAAGACGAAGGGTTCTTCGATTGATTTTATTGGTTTCGACTCATCAGCAGGCTTCGACCTTCTAGAGGCTTCGCAGGCGATGTCATTTGGAGCCTGTTAGGGTAAAGTTATTTCCCCCAACAGTAGCCCCTCACACGAAGCCTTTTTAACGAAAGGGATTTTCCTTGTGACAAATGACATATCGAAATGGCTCCCTTCAGAGCATAGGACTTCGCCTCAACACCTTTGAGGGCTTACAGACTCTACGGGCCCCTCTAGATCCTCTTGACCAGCCTCGACTACCGAAGTCCCTAGCGTGGGGACTCTGCCGTCTCTGAGTCTTGGACTTGAAGTGGAGCAAGTGGGGATAATGTTAACCGAAGTCGTGGGCCCAGAACCTATGAGTTCAAAGCACATGAGGTCAGAGGTCCCACAGAGTGAAGACTTTGTAGATCTCTTCACGCTCCCATACTGCTTGAATCTCTTTCCTATTGTGGAGGAGGTCGAAGGTATTTTAATGGCCTCGCCATTTTATACCATCGCTTTTATCATTTCATTTTTTATCTCTCTTTCTTTTAGATGCTAGTGGAGCTGGCGAGGCAGACCCCAGCACTGTCTAAACGGAGGGGTCTTCCAGCAGTAGCGAAAGTAGCAGTGGAAGGTACGATGAGGACTATATGAACAAAGAGGAGGATGAAGGGGAGACCTAAGGCGATGATGCATCTCTTCAAGAACCTTCAGACGTGGATGTGGAGGTCATCGACCGGAACCCTGTTCTAGAGGTCTCATCAAGCAGAGTACCACTGCTGAGGCCCTTTATTTTGCTAGGGACTCCGGCAGGCGATATGGTGTCGCAATACCTTCGGAGCAGTGAAGAGCTCATGGGTAGCGACTTATTAGCGAAGATGGGCTTCTACCGCCATGTGGATCTTACTCGGGCAATCGAAGTTTCCTTTCTTTAGGTAGATAGATCTCGTAGGTAGTTTGTCGACATCTTAGTCTTCTAGCTTCTAACAACTCCTTTGCTCGAAGAGGGCTCAACATGAAATAAATAAAATCAACACATGTTGGAGTATTCTCCGCTCTGATATGTGTTGGCTTCAGGATCAAAGAGTCCTCATCGGACCCTCTGTTGCTACTTTCGCTACTGCTGGAAGACCCCTATGCTTCAGCGGTGCTGGGGTCTGCCACTCCAGCTCCATCGCCATCTACAAGAAAGAGAAATTAGAAACGAAGTGATAAAAGCGATGGTATAAAATGGTGAGGCCATTAAAATACCTTTGACCTCCTCCACAATAGGTGAGAGATCTAGGCAGTCTAGGAGCACGAAGAGATCTACGAAGTCTTCGCTCTATGGTACCTTTGACCTCGTGTGCTCCGAACTCATAGGCTTTGAGCCCACGTCTTCGATTAACACCATCCCTCCTTGTTGCACTTCAAGTCTAGGACTCGGAGGCGATGGAGTCCTTACGCTAGGACTTCGGTAGTCGAGGATAATCGAGAGGATCCAGAGGGGCCCTCAGAGGCATTGAGGCAACGGACCATGTGGTTCACTATCCCCCGCTCTCTTTCTCTTCGCCCCCCACCTGAGGGTGCTAGGTCTGTAAGCTCTGGGAGTGTTGGGACTTCGTCCGCCCCGAGACAAACCCATACCTGATTGTACCTTTCCTAGGTCCCAACTAGGGCGAGGCAGGGACTTTGCTCATCTTTAGTCAGAGCCCCTATGAAACACTTTGCCACTATAACTGTCACCTCCGACATCAATACCTCTCACTTGGCTACAAGATGACAAAGCCTAAATAATTAAGTATTAAGAAAAGTATCAAGAGTATAAGAACAATATTTCGAAGGCTCACCTTCGAACTCCGAAGGGATCTCCTTCAAGTTACAATCAGCGAAGTCCCTAGACACCCTTCGACCATATGCGCCCAAGGGGACTGATTCAGAGGGTTATAAGTTCCTCTGTGAGGTCCCTCATGCTCATCCTCCGGGTCACCTTCTGTAGCAGTTGGATCCTTGATGCGATGATGGCGGAGTTTGTGTCCACTTCGGCTTCACGATGATATACAATAAGTGCATTGGCACTACGAGGGGGGAGTTCGCTCCAACGGTAATATAAACCACTTCTGATCCCACCTCGAGTACCAATGATCGTTGATGTCCCTCACCGGGAAGAAATCAACATACTCCTTACGGACTTGGAAGTTGACGGTACCAAAGGCTAGAGCCCTATCCACTCCGTATTCACCTGTCCTCTTCTTCAGCTCGCAGTTTGCATAGTGAAGGGCCGCAAAGATGTACGTGTGACCTTTGCACCCTTCGTCCCTCATAGGCCATTCAATGATGGCTAGTCGGGCTACCGCATTCGGAGATAGCTAGGGGAGCTCCAAGTTGAACATCTGTAGCACTTCGCCAGACAGGTCTTCAACCGAAACCACATGCTCTTCTTCGAAGAAGGCTTTGAATACCACGACTTTGTCAGCTCGAGGAGTAGGTATAATATCAGTCTCCGAGACACAGAGGCCCACCTTCTTCAAAACTTTTCCCGCACAAGCATCATTGGCAGATTCTGGGGTAGACTTTGTCTTCTTTAACTCAAGAGTCTGTTCAAACTTCTCCGACGGAGGATGAAGGTCGAACACCTCGTATTGCTTCAATGTAGCCTTCGTTAAAACCACTGTTTACGCCGCAGTCTAGGCTTGCACGGAGCTAGTCCCACCACCAAAGAAAGGTGCTTCACTACCGAAGCCTTTTTTGGAATCTTGCTAGGGGCTTCGCAACACGAGGCTAAGGGCTCCATAAGGGAAAAATCTAGGGGCTCCGCAAGCTAAATCTAAAGGCTTAGAATTGATGAAAACGATAGCAAGGGCGTATAATGATCCCTGGGGGCACAGGTGGGATTTTATATGTGGTGAAAAGATGTGGTGCTCCCCTCGGGACAAGTTTTAACCACGTCGCCTTCACCCCCCGCAGTCTATGAACGATGAGGTCGCGCCTTAGCACAACAACGGTTCAATTTCGAATTGTTGGCCACGTGAGCATCATTTGGTCTTCCAAGGGCTCCCGTTAGTTCTTGGCTAAGCATTAAATGCTTGAGTTAGCCCAGGGCTAGGCCCCGAATTCCTATTCTCCAAAGGGAGCCGTTTTGAGGTGTCATTTGTTACAAGGCGCATGCACCCCTTCATTAAACAAGGGCTTCGAGGCTATTATCCCTTTTGGAGGCCTGAACCAGTATAAATACACTTTGCAATTAGTAGCCCTTCGAGGCTAAACAAACCTGTTTGGTGCAAACACAATTACGCCAACAGTTGGAGGTCCGTGGGGATCCTAATTTATCAAATATATCAATATATACTCAAGAAGCTTCTATATTTAAGGAAGATTGACTAAAAGACCTTTGATCAAAACTTTCGATTGAATATGACTTGAAATGCTACTAATACTTATGATAAATATTTTACTTGTTAATTCTCAACATATGAGCAATAAACCTTTTTGCTTAATGTCGAAACTTAACCTAACGGACAAACTCGTGAAAATAGTTAGTGCCAACATCAGTTGTCATAAATCACAAAAACTCAATATTTTTTTGAAAGACAACGAGAGAATCACTCTTATATGATTAGACGAAGAAAAAATACTCAGTACAACATTTTTACATCAAAGCAGAGGACAAAGGGGAAGAAAAGGCAATGCTTAGAGAAAAGAAAAAACTAGCAGGGGGAAACAAGTACATTAGCCCGCTCAAAAACAAGAAAGAGGAGAAACACTACCGACAACTCAGCTAACCAGACACATTAGCATATTTGAAAGAGTTGAAATCTAGAAAAATCCGTCTGGCGACCATTGAGATCGACTCAAAAGAATCTGAGAAAATAGGTTGATTTTGCTCTTTCCACGCATTACACCACGCGTAGATGAGAAGCTCACTGGAATTTTTTGATGTTCTATCCTCATTGTGTGGCATGAAGACTTTCACCAGCTGTGATAATCACTATTGGGAATGAGGAGCATGACATTATCAAAATTATGAGCTGCGAGAACTAGCCTCCTAACTTGCCGAGTGAATGTGCAGCCGCACGCAAGATGCCGAGGTGTTTCTAACTCTGTTAAACAAAGTGTGCAAAAAGGATTGCACGAACAACCTCTTTTCAATAGGTTATAGGTAGTGAGCACTTTGCTATGGATCAAGGTCCAGATAAAAAATTTACATTTTACTTCAGCTAAACCTTGCCATAGATCTTGATTGATAACTGGAGAGTTGTTGCCCATGAACTGATTGTTATGAGCTGATTTGATGGAGAAAGAGCCATCAATAGTCCAATGCTAGAGGATATGGTCCTAGCTGCGCTGGTCTAGGGCTACCTCTTGCATAGCTACCGCGATATTGATACATTGGCACAACTGTTGGGATGTAGAAATGGCTCAGAAACCTTGTATCCAGGTGTTGTTTTCTAAGGCCTCCCTGACAAATAACTTTATTATTTTTGCAAACCCCAAAAAATTCTGGGGCAACAGTTGCTAATGACACTGGACCAAGCCATTTGTCTTGCTAGAAGCGAACTTTTTCTCCATTACCAATCTGAATTACCGTGGATACGCTGGAAAGATCGACTTATTTTTGCAAGCACTGTAGCGGAAAGGTGCACCCACGGTCGCTGAAGTTCTTTCCATCACAACCAAAGCCATCTAAGCCGGAGCACCCTGCACATAATCTCTAGGTTAAGAAGACCAATCCCACCTAGTGCTTTCGGAGAGCAGGTAGTCACCAATTGACCAAGCAAGCACTATGGTTTGTCACATGGTCAGAACCAAAACTCAATATAACTCAAGGACTGATATCTTTCAATTATGAGCGGGCCAAAAGCATTTGTTGAGCTCTGTTAGTTGGAGTGTTTCGATGGGCTTCTTGTTCGCTTGTTTTGTGGGTCTTAGACTTTATTGATTGGATCTTGCTATAATTTGTGGCACAACCTTGGTTAGTGAGTAATGATAGGTGTTAGTGGAAACACTCATTTTAGACCAATAATAAATAAATGATTAGATGTTTTCCTTAGACCTATGTTGTATCCACAAATTCTTTTTCCCCTCAAGTTCTTCCTTTCGTTCAGATGGCAAATACTAGGATAAGAGTATTAGTAGGGACTACCCATTGTTGGTTGATGTGTTGAATACCCATAGTCCATTCATGGCCACACTTCTAGCATATATGCAACTATAACGCCAATCACCCTTGTAGTACTATCATCTCACACCGGTTGTCTATGCACCCTTTCCTCCACTAATCTGCCACAATCTAAGCTACATGAGTTCTTGTGAGTTGGGCCACCAATTTTCTCTAGTGGAGACTAATGATTGGTTTTGTACCATCAATAAGAAGCTCATCATGTTGTAGTGTTCTAATAAAGAACGAGTTGTCTTCATCACTCACTAAATCTAGGATCCCGCTTCTAAATGATAAGATAACTACAAAGAGAGACAACTAGCTGAGCATGAGGTCACATGGGTGTTGATAGGGCGACGACTCCGAAGAAATAGGAATTTCATGTTCTCCAACAAGGCAATAGAACTATTAATGAGTATCTCTGTGTGTTACCAACTTGCATGTTATGCCTATAAAAATGTGTGGAATGAGGATAAAAAACAATAGAAATTCTTAAGGGACTAAACGATGAAATATTGGTTTAGCTTTTCTAAAGATACCTCACACCATCGACACCCACACATACGACTTACCGATCCCATTTGTAGAACTCTAGCACCGCTGCTCGCCCTACAACACATGTCTTCTTGGTTATTAGTCTTACCTCTATCAACTCCGTTTTTCTCTCTTCTGCCTCATAGCTTATTGAGTAATATTTACTCTTTCGTCACATTATACACACACATGATAATCAGGTTAAGTTGCATGTTATAAATAAATAAGACAAAAATAAATATTATATGTAAAGTTTTAGAAGATTTGATGATTTATGACTAAAAAATTGTGTCATTTGATTATTTGATATTTTTGTAAATGATACGTGAAACATATATAACAATGAACTAAAGTGACAAATAATAAAAACTACTTTTATAATGATGGCAAATCATAAGATGGCAAATAAGGGCATGTACAACCCTGACACTGCTGCACGGTACTCCAAGCATAAAACATAGTTAAAACACAATATAGTACAATGAGCGTGTCTAAAACATGTGTCTTGCTATATTCATTGCACCAATCAGAACATTCAATAAATTAAATTGACCAATCAGCTAGTCCTATGCCTCGAGCATAGAACCAAGACACAGTGTCTTCGTTAAGAGACATGTCTTGAGTTTTTTTACATTTACCTCCTTAGACACACCCGAAGACACAACTAAAGACACCCATTGTACATGCTCTAATAAAAACTATTTTTATAATGATGGCAAATCATGAGAGATTTGAGATTTGCTACACAAAAAATTGTGTTATTTTGTCAACCTTTTGTTGTTCGGTCTAAAAGTAGAAAGCTCCCTACGAAGGTCTGCTTCCCCCTCTCTCTTCGTCTCTCGCCGAACCCAGGAGCCCTAGAAGGCTAGAAGCCTCTTGAACCCTGATCCAATTCGACTGGTCCGGCCACGAGCCAAGAAAACGCCTCAACCTCAAACTCTCTGCTCCGTCTGCCATTCTTAGACCAGGATCTGCGCCGTGTTCGAGCGGAATCGATCGCGTACAGAGATGGACGGCGGCGGCGGCGGCGGCGGCGACCTGAGAAGCAGCATCAAGAAGTGGAACATCATCTATCCCGTGTACATCAACTCCAAGAAGACGGTCGCCGAGGGCCGGCGCATCGCCGCCGGCAAGGCCTGCGCCGACCCCACCTGCATCGAGATCGCCGATTGCTGCTCCTACCTCAAGATCCCTCATGCTATCGAAGTACACATCTATCTCTCTTTCCAGATTTTGCTGCCGTTTGGGATTGCCAGTTACCTTTGCCCTTCCCTGGATTTGTGAATTTGCTGATGTTTGAGCTTCCTGTGTTTTGTGCGTAGCTGGATAAGGCGTATCCACGAGATTTCTTCCAGGTGGGAAGGGTGAGGGTGCAGCTCAAGAAGGATGATGGCTCCCCAGTCAATCCTGCAATTAAAACAAGTAAGCACTGCAATGTTTCTTTTATCCTCGATGCATAATTTTATTCTGATTCATCTTTACTCGTTATCATAAATTTCTATTAGATTGCCTATCAGAGTTGGCAAGAACAAACATGTGATGTGTGAAAAACTTTGTTTATGATGACACTTCTGAGGCTGACATGTAGGACCACTTGAGTTAATGAAAATGTGTTTGAATGTCAAAAATGCAAAAGTCACTTTTTTGGATTGTCAAAATAGCAAATCTCCCGTGACGTGCAGATGTTTCTATTTTCAATTTTTTTTTGCTTGTTTTTAACTTTTTACCACATCTAAAAAGGAATCCCATAAGAAGACTTAACAAGGAGTCAAGGAGACTAATTGTGGCTTGAAGATTAGTTAGATGAGATTTATTTTTCTGTCCAATGTAATATGTAGCCCCCTATTAGAAGAAGCATATTTATCTATCAAATGCAATTCATAGCCCCTTTGAATCTCCAAATGTTATGAACATCAATCCGCTTGTTGAGTATCACGCGAAGCTATCTAGGAGTATCAACTTGGCCTGCAGTTAGCCTTTACCTCAGTTGAATTTTCTTGTGAGGAGGTTCCTGTGCTCAGGAGCACCTAATTCGTGGCATCTAAAACTGGGTGCTTCCAGGCCTGAAAAGACCCTTACCAAACATTATGAAAAGTTTCAGAGAACATTTGGTCAAATAGGTAATGGTGTTATCTCTCACTCCACAAATCCTGCTGTTTGCCCTTTCATGATTATATGCATTGGACAATAGGACTTTTTCAATGCATAGAACTAACTTAGATTAGAAGGCAAATTCTGCTCCTTGCAAGTTCTATTAAAATGGGATGTGTCAGGGGCTCAGGGCATCAAAGTGTTTGACAAAGTGCATACCTCCACATCTGTGGATCACATACAAGGTGATATTGGTCTACTGGGGAAGTACTATGACTGTCTGATCAAGTATATATTTTTTTTATTTCAGCCTTATGCAGACAATAGATTTCAGTGCACGGTTATTGCTGTACTGTAGCACTAAGTTGAGTATACCAAGCATAACTATGTCAGATCAGGCCTATGTATATATTAAATTTGTACTCCAGGTAGCCACCAACGTGTAATCATGTTTTTTATCTGAAAAATTGGCTTGGTTTTTGTAAAGTACATTTGAGAATTTTTTGCTATTGATATAATGTCCAAATTATTCCATGTAGTTTTGTACAGAAAAGCCTCCACCGTCATTCTTTACAACTTTGTGTCTGTACTCTGTAGTGTTGACGAAGATTTGTTTTATTATATGTTTAATCCTGGTGTTAACCACATCAATCTTTGTCAGTGGAGATGGCAACAGTTGAGGTGGGGGGTGCTTACAAAAGAGTTGCCAATTGGGTAGAGGGAGTGAGGGACTATACTAGGGAGAGTAACTTGAGCAATTAATTTATTGCTTAACTCAACATGGATGAGGACTGTCCTTAAAATGGGTAATGTTTCAAAAAGCAGTAGGCGTAAGTGGGTGGAGGGGGTGTGCCAAGCGCCTAGTCAATGGCTAGATGTTGGTGCCTAGGCGGTGTGTTTACACATCCAGACTACTTGGTTACATTCTAAATCCAAGATTACACTGGTACTGCATTCCAGGAGGCTGGTGAGCAGATTTTTGGTCATAAGGCAAACGAACTGTTGGCCCTAAGGTTTCTGGTCTCATTGATTCAGTAGGTGGTCACAGCAACACTATCTGCACTATCTGTTGAGTGTTGACCCTAAGCAAGCAAGTACTGTATATAAGGAGGATCTCTACTCCGGTGACCCAGTCTCCACTATCTGCAACATGAAACATACAAACTTGCAGCCTTTGTACAGAGCCTAAATGGATTTACCTCTTTGGCTCTTCCTGGCGGCAACAGCGAGCTGGCCTTTTCCTAGTGGCAGCGGCGAGCATGATGCCACGACCCCTTCCTACCAGCAGCGAGCGCATCCTCTGTTGTCTCTTCCTTGCTAGCGGGTCTCTGGTGGCAGCGGCAATACGATGCTCCTCCCTGGCAGCAGCGGCAAGTGAGGAGGCAAGTGGGATCTCCACTGGTGGCGACGACGGTAAGAGGCAGGTGGGATTTCCACTTGTGGCACACGGAATTGATAGTCAGACTCACAGACCAGCGTCCTCAACCCTGAGTGAGTCAGTGTGAGTAATCCCAGCCCAGCAGCCACGCATATCACACTTAGCTCATCCAGCCTGCCCAACGCTTTCACCGTTTACGTGCCGCCAAGGTCACCTACCACCGCCTAGGCGGTTTTCTGCATAGTGCCACCGCTTATGCTGTAAGCGACATGGAGCACTGGTGCTCAGTGCCTAGGTGGCCTATGCAACTGCTTTTTGAAACACTGAAAATAGGGCATCTCTGCCAAATCCAACTTAACTAGGAAATATGAAATGGCTCTTATTCCAATCTATGGTAACCAATGTTTCTGCAAGTGCCAAGACGTTTTCATTATTTGTTTTAAGAAGTTTCAAGGTGTTGGTGGAAACATGATGTTGTCTTGCCTTTTGTTTTAACACCTATGTCACTTCTCCCTGTAAAAAAGCTTTTACTTCTCTTCTTTTTTGAGTGTCGTACAAAATGTGCAGCTGCCAATATTATGGGCAAACATCATTGCTGTTATTCTAATCAGTTAAGCTGAAATTACTCTAATTAGGATTTCCCCTAGTTACTTCCAATCTTGGCTGGCCACTGTTGAAGCCTTATAGTCTAACAGCATATTTTGCCATGATGAATGTTGATGAACACGCTTTATGCTTTTGTCTATCCTACATCCCTACTGACACATGTACTTCACATTTACAGAGAAGCAGCTGATGGTCCAAATAGCAGAGCTAGTTCCCAAGCATCATGGCAGGACTAAGAAGCAGGAACCAGCAGCTTCTTCAGCTACAGGCACTTCAAAGTCTGGGAAAGGTGGGAAGAAAAAGAAGTGATGATGGTACTGGCTTGTGCTGTTCTTCTGTCCATAGGAAGTTCCTTGAGGTTCTGTGTCGGCACCGAGGCCTGAAATTTGAAGTCTCTTTTAGCCTTCTGCGCTCTGAAATTCTAATTTATTTGAATACTTCAATCCCCGTATTTCTCGTGGTTTGGATTATTGCAATTTGCAAAGAGAGGAAGAAATTGTTGTCTAACCGGGGAAGCAATGGATAGTTTCGAACTATGTTTTTGGATTGGACTTGTAACTTCTATGGAACTGGTATATGGAAAATGGTATTATTAAGAATATCAGAAGTACATCGAATGTACTGTTTTCTTACGATACCATGATCAATTTTTAAGAAATCTCATTTTTTTATAAATACTAGAAGAATTACGATGGTTTATGATGAAGTTTGTTTTTACAAATACTAGAAGAACCTAGCAAAAGTTGCGCGGTGTTTTGTTTGAGTCTTGGATGGACAATCTTGATGTTGCCGGTCTTGATCCAAGGTTTGAGATGCATATGCAATATGATTGTTGGAACCCTCTGAATTTTATTTTTCACTGCTCCATATATCCTTAGCATGCTAGTACATCTTACTTTCTTGTTATGATTCTAGCTTATTTTGAAGCATGAATTCTTTTGGTTATTGGAGTTTGATGAGCTGAAATATCAAACTGCAATAAACAAAACAAGAACAAATTGAGCATTGAAAAATAAAGTTCAGTGGGTTCCAGCAACCATATTGCATACGCATCTCATTCAAATCAAACATTAGATCAATGCTACTTTGCCCAAGGTAATGGTCTAAATAGAAGCAAATTTGATGTGTAGATCAATGCTACTTTGCCCAAGGTAATGGTCTAAATAGGAAATTTATTTTGTTGTATCAACCTAGTAGGTCTCAAGCTTTGATAAAAGAGGAGGGAAAGTCATTTTTTAAAGACTGGTTTGGGAGCCTAAGGTTGTGATAGATTTAAGGTGTGTTTGGTTCAGCTGTGAATTTCTAAAAATCTGATTTCTACTGTCAGCTGTGGAAAAATTGTTGTGAGCTGACAGCTGTCGTAAAGTTAAAAGTTGTTTGGCTAAAATAACTTTCAACTGTAGATTATGCAATAAATGTCAGTTATGTCTCTAAGGGCTTACAAGACTATTTATATGTTGATTAATCGCATTAACATGTAGACCATTTAGAAATTGAATTTATCATGTTTGTCAATGTTTTCGAAAGATATAATGACTCACCATGATATACATATAATTACTACAAAAGATATATGAATCTATCATTGACCTAAATATAATATCTTCAACTAACCAAAGTATTAGTTATGTTATCACAAATCATGTTCATGGTAACTTTATTTTTCTCAAGAATTACATCCCCTTATTGTAGTTCTTGTCCCTCGGTGACATCCTCTTCTTCCGGCACATAGTCATCATCTTCATCACATTTCTCAAACTCCTTATCATGCAATTCGCTATCACAAATAAAATTGTGCAATATCATACAAGCAATAATAATATGTGTATGCCTACGAGTTGAGAAACTTGGCATTACATTTAATATTCGCCACTTTTGTTTGAGAACACCAAATGCACGCTCAATAAAATTGTGAAGGGATGAATGTAAATAATTGAACATCTCATACTTCCCTTGAGGTGCACGTAGTCTCTGCATATAAAATTCCGGTAGATGATATGTGTTCCCTTTGTAAGGGGCAAGATATCTAGTTCGGTTCAGATAACCGGAAACCACAAGATAGTACTTGCCTAAAAAAGAGCACAAGTTTAGGGAATTGATCACCAAAAGTTTTCAAAGTGAACACAAAGCTACCATTTGTACCCATAGGTGGTTTAGGGAATTGATCACTAAAATTTGTTAAAGCATGATTGAGGATTTGCGTGTCATGTGCAGAGCCTAGCCAATCAGCAACTACAAAGGTAAAACTCATGTCAAAATCACATACTACAAGAATATTTTGAGATGTGTATCCATGCCGACATGTGTGGTTCATAACCTCATCTGCACGCATTGAAACTTTGATATGTGACCCATCTATAGCACCAATAGCATATGTGAAGTGAGGCCAAAAACGATCTTCTCTATCTTTTGTATGCTCAGTAGTAAAAATGGGGTCTCTCGATTTGATACTCTATTTTCCTAATTTTCGCAAACATAGCAATACTTCCTTAAACTTCATGTGAACCATCCATAAAGATCTTTGAAATCAATTTTCAACTTGGGAGAATGATTGAGGGCCTCCAACAATCCACAAAAACATGGCTAATGACTGCACAGATGAAACATTACTTGTAGAGCTCAATCCATAGTTGGATACAAGCAAATCATGGAGTGACCAAAAAACCTCAGGAGTCATCCTAAACATATTGTAAAAATATATAGAATGAGCTAAGAACTCTTCAACCCATTCAATTTTAGTTTGGTGAGGATCTCTGTAACTACTTTTGTTCAAGTACCTCGTAGAGTATTGGTCACCTAAGTAACCAATAGTGGCGGCAGTAGGACCGAAAGTAGCGACCAGAGGGGGGGGGGTGAATGGGCGCCTTAAAATTCTTTCGAATCAATGGCCTAATCCCAATACCCAACGCACCTCAAAAGACTACGCAGCAGAAAATAAACATAAGGCCTAAGTCTAAAGGTTTCTAACCTAAAGCAACTGATGATAAACAGATTAATACTAAAGTAGTGCAACTAGGCAGATGAACAAGGTGTAACAGGCCTAAACTTCTCAATGAAATGATCTAAGAATGTATAAGATGAAAAGAGAAGTTACTGTCCAAATTTGTCTCCTGTTCGGAACTTGGCGAAGCCCCCTTCGCACGTCGAGGTCTGCTTCGGAGGTTGGTGACGGAGTCTGTCCGAGATGCCGAAGGTGTTACGGTCTAGCCTAGTTCGAAGTGACAAGATGCGAAGAGTACTTCGGAGCGAAGTATAACAGTGCTGGAGCCTGGTTCGAAGTATGTACTTCGAAGTCAAGGCTTCGAACACAGCTTCGAACCAAGAGCTTCGGACCAAAGTGACAGAGTTGGAGCCTGCTTCGAAGTGTGCACTTCGAAGACAGAACTTCGAACACAACTTTGAACCAAAAGCTTCGAAACAAAACCTTCGAACAGAAAGATTCGAACACAACACACAAACGGACAAACTTCGAACAAAGAAGCGAAGCCTTTCACGCGACAGAAAAAACAAGTCCGAAGCCAATGCTCTACCTTCGAAAAGAGCAAGCTCCGAAAAGAGAGGCGAAGGGTGACACGCTACACAGAACTCAGTGCGAGGCCTAGCGGAGCTACAAGCTTCGAACCCAACTTCAAAACTTGACGAAGTATGGACTTCGAACAGATAGGGCCGAAGCCCCTTCGCACTATTGTTCGAAGTATGCGATGCTGACGATCAGAAAGATGCTTCGAAGCTTAGCAACACAGAACGCAAACCAAATACCGAAGATCGAACGAAGCCTTCGAAAGAGATAAATCGAAGCCTACCCCGCGAAACTGAGGGGCTTCGAACAGAGAGTAGCTTCGCTCGAAACACAGCCAAAAAGGTGACAGACCCTGTCAGCCTCGATCAAAAGGCTGTGCAGTAGAAGGTGAAAAGCTGCACAGACTACTGTAGCTATAGGAAAGTAGTACTACTTGCAACAGCAAGAACTAGTACTCAGTTTGTGAAGAACAGAAGCAACAGAAGAAGCTTCTCCTCAAGAAATAAATTCACCAGCCCGTAGCTGAAGCAATAACTCTCCAAACCAAACAAGTGCGACAAATAAAATCAGCAGGGACCAAGGCTTAAATGCATCCAAGAGTTTAGAATAAGAATAATGCACAAACAGGAAGG
This sequence comes from Zizania palustris, assembly GCA_019279435.1. NCBI lineage: Eukaryota > Viridiplantae > Streptophyta > Magnoliopsida > Poales > Poaceae > Zizania > Zizania palustris. The sequence continues at coordinate 28,646,196 of JAAALK010000080.1, forward strand.
AACACAAGCCTGGCGGCGCACACAGGAGAGAGAAACCGAGAGACAAAATGACCCAAAGAGTGGATTTGATTTCAGCACAAAGGGGTAGTCCAAACCCTAGGATTGGGGTCCTATTTATAGGCAGCCCAACACTAGGAATATTCTACCATCCCCTTAGGGTTTTTACAGACTCAAAAATAAAGGAAAAGACTCTACTGCCTTTAGGAATTTTTACAGACACAACTGACTGACTGTGGGCCTAGAGATACAGATGACATACCCGGAAGCTAAGTTTTCGTAGCGACTACGGCTTCTCTTCTGGACAGTCGGATACAGAATCAATGGTTGTCAGTTTTACGCCGAAACTGACAAAGCCTCCACCAGCTTTGCACCAGGTACCCGGATTGGGCCGGCCTGACTCCGCAGCTCTCTCAGCCCGGCAATCGCTCACCGCCCGTGTACCTGAGTCAGTCCTGGTCAACAGCCTAGTGGGTCTTCTACTGCTTCTGGCCCATGCACCCGGATTGGGCCAGCCCGACTTCGCAGCCTCCTCTGCCCGACAGTCGCTCGCTGCCCGTGTACCTGAGTCACACGCGGCCCATGAAACAGCAGATCTCTTCTCTTCCTCAGTCCTCTTTGACTATCGTTGACAATGACTCATCACTTCTGGAGCCATGAGGCCCACGCTATTCAGCATGGCTCCTCAATCTCCCCCTTGATGAGTGCATTGTCAACACTCCTCAATTCTTAGCTCTTCATCACCTGTGAACAAATGTGGAAACACGAAAACAAAATACAAGAGAACAAAGAAGAAGAAAAATAAGATAAAAGTTAACCCTAATGACCAAAAGCCAAACAAAAGCAAGAAACAGTCATTATGGTTAACCAAAACGTAAAAGCTCAAAATGAGTGCGATTTCAGAACAACAAGGATATCAACAGAGTAAGAACTCCCCCTTAAACTCTGATCCCAATTTTCTCCCCCTTGTTGACAAGTGAACTCATCAAGCACTCAAAAGAGACACAGACTCCCCTGAAAAGCAACTCTCCCTCAAAATATGCAGTGAATGCAACTGGGGTGCAGGTGGAGTGTAGAAAGCATGCTTCTCAGATATGATTGACTGCAGTTACAACATCTAACAGGTATAGCAAAATAGATACTGTCTAAGACACATGGCATGATCAGTGCAACAGATGATATCTTTAAGGAAAGTCATTTAGCACGCATTTTTTAGTTTTTTTAGTTTTTCCAAAAACGCCTAGGAGTCCTGTGCTCATCGAGCATCGTCCTGGCCATCTCAACTAGCGTGCGGTTCTTTCGTTCCACAACGCCGTTCTGTGGGGGAGTGTAAGGAGAAGAAAACTGATGGTCCAGACCCTGATCACCACAGAAGCTGACGAACTGAGAGTTCTTGAACTCAGAGCCGTTGTCGGAGCGAATTGCTCGCATCCGACCATTGTTCTCATTCTTCAGCTTCAAAATCAGGTCATGGACAAATTGAAAGGTTTCATCCTTAGACTCCAAAAAAAAACCCACGAGAATCGAGAAAAGTCGTCAACAATCACAAGTGCATACCACTTCCCACCGACTGAGCGTACCCGAGCTGGACCTACAGTGTCCAAATGTAAAAGCTCATCTGGATACGAAGTTATCACCTGAGTCACAGGTGAGTGAGAAGCGGCAACCATTTTCCCATGACGACAGGGATGACAAACTAGATCGTTCTCCATTTTAAGCTTGGGCAATCCTCGGATGAGGTCCATAGAGCTTAACCTAACTAGCAGATCAAAACTCAAATGACCTAACCTCCTATGCCACTTCCAGAGCTCAGAAGAAGATCCAGCAATCAAACAACGAGAAGGGCCAAAAGAACTAGAGAAGTCAATTCGAAAAACTTTACCGAAGGGTAAAATCTGACAAACCAAAGACCCTCTAGAATCAACCACAGAAGAATTGCCCTTCTTAAAACGCACTTCCAAACCATCCTCAAGAAGTTGCGAAACAGAGATTAAATTAAAGTTCAGATTTTTAACCAAAGCAACATTCTTTAAAGAGAAATGGTCTGAAATGCTGATTGAGCCTATGCCACTTACTTTCCCTTGACCGCTGTTCCCGAATGTGATGTACTCTTTGGAGCTCGGGGGAGTGAGACTGGAGAACCATCTGCGATGTCCCGTCATGTGGCGAGAGCATCCTGAGTCCATGATCCAAACATCCTCCAGTCCCCGGTCCTGCACAATCAATGTCTGTAAGTGGGAGCAAATGGTCCGGCACCAGGTTTAGCAAAAGAGCTAAACCAGTGTCGAGCCATCTGCTCAAAAGATGGAAAGCGAAAACCATCAAAAGAGTTTGGACCAAACGCGGCTCAAAGCGCGGTCCACGGTTCTTCCTAACCCTGCGGCCACGAGGTCCAGAACCGTAGCCAACACGGTCTGGAACTCTGCCGGAACGGACACCACCAACTGGATCACGGGTACGAAAACCGTCTCCTCTACCACCACCTACACGACGCGGCCTGGCCTCTAGCCTCTCCCCGCGTCGAGGGACACGCGGTCTACCTCCCTGCTGGTAGAACTGCTCCTGATCACTACGAGCCCTCTCTGCTCTCTCAACCCGCTTCCTCCTGAAGCAGAACTCCGCAAGATGCCCGTCTCTCTGACAGTACTCACAATGATAGGTAGGCTTCTTGGGATGTGGTTGAGGTTTAGGATTCTTGGGCTTGGTAGTGTTTGGAGTGGTCTTCTTGGGCTGAGAGGGTCCAGGAAGAGAGTCAAGAGAAGTGTGAAGATTTTTGGGCTTTGGAACCCAGATAGGTTTCTTGGGTGGAGCTTTAGGTGGTTCATGGATCACTCCATCCTTGGGCTGACAAGCCTGGGAAGACTCAGTGGAGTGAGTCTTGGGATACCTCTGCTCTGGAGTCATTTTACTCCACTCCACTGCCCGGCTAATGGCGCTCTCAAAGTCAGCCTTGGTGTAGGTGTAACCTACCCCAAACCCATCCTGCCTCTTGAACTGCTGGATCATCATGCCAAGCTGTGGCTCTCAGGCACTGATCCAACTCAGGATAGAACAGAGGTAAAAGTTCTCATTCTGAGAATCTGCTAGCTCCTCTCTCAAAGAAGCTAGAACCTCCACCTGAGACAAGCAGGTCTCACACTCACTCTCTACTTGGACAGACTTCCCGGTTTTTAGCTTAATCAACTCCATTCTAAGAGACAGGCAGTTCTCACAGACAGTGGGTGGAACTGACAATGTCTCAAGCTCTAGCCTAGTCTGCGCAAGCTCAGCTCTCAACCTCTCTAAATTACCCAAATGCTCATCGCCCTTGGATTTCAGCTCAGCTAAGGCAGCTAGATGAGATGGGCAATCAACACAGGGTGCGATAACAGTGGCTTGAGCACCTTTCAGCTCCAGCTGAGCGCTTTCAAGCTCAGTGGCCAAAGCGTCCCTCTCCTCAACCCTTTCTGTGTACCTAGACTTCAGAGTCGACAGGTCACACAGAAGCACCTCACACTTCGGGCACTCACTGCTATCACCCAAGCAAGGGGAAGAAGATAGACTCTCAATTCTACCGTTGGCCACGGCAAGCTCACTCTCTAACTCGTCTATCCTTTTCTTAGCCCCCCTAAGCAGTTTCTCCCGATACTTCAACTCCTGACGATTGCTCTCAAGTAAATCAACAATTTCACGCTCATATGATGATACCTTGCTATCGTCGTCGTCGGAGTCGTCGGAGGAGCTCTTTTCTTCTCTATCCCCAAGAGCCATTGAACAGAAGCTCTTGCGGGATCTTCGACGCTGGTGTGAGCGGCTCTTCGGCTTGTCTCCGAAGGCCATGAAGCAGAGGCCCGCCGGATCATCCTTGTCCTTCCCCTTCCTGATGGCGATCTCCTCATCGCTCGAGCTCGATGAAGAGGAAGAAGACGTGGATCTCTTGGAGTAGATCTTCTCCATCTCGGCGAAGAAGGCCTTGTCGCGCTTCTTGTTCTCTCGCCGGTAGTCCTTCAGGGCCTTCTTGAAGAACCGGGTCTTCGGCTTGCCCTTGTTGAAGGAGGGGCTCTCATGCTTGCTGGAGTCGTGGAAGCTGCTGCCGGTGCCCTTCTTGTATCCACTGCGCTTGGGGCAGTCGGCGATGAAGTGTCCTGGATCACCACATTCAAAGCATCCGGATTTTGTGCCGTGTCTTTTGAACATTCTTTTATCATAGACACGACGCACCTGGTTGTTAAAGAGACACAAATCATCATCTCCCAACAACTCAAGCTGGTCCTCAGTGATAGACATCAAGGAGAACCCAGCACAGCTCACAGCAGAGGGATCAACAGAAGGTGTAGCAAGGGCCAGGGATTTTGATCCAGAGCCAGTGAGATTTGATCTCAACTGGATATCTACCTCAGTGGCCTTCAGCTTGCTAAACAACTCAGAAATGGTCAAGGTATCGTAAGAAGTACTCTCAACGATAGATGATACCTTGATCTCCCAGATCTTTGGGTCCAAGGTATGAAGAACCTTGAGCGCCTGCTCGTGATCTGAGACTAACTGAGCACCCTCAGCCTTGTTGTCCCGAAGCTTGTTAATGATCGACTGAAAGCGACCAAACAAAGCCTCAACAGATTCACCCGGCTTCTGTGTGAAATTCTCATATTCACGCCGGTAGGTCTGATAGAGCCGAGCCTTGACCTGTGCTGTTCCCTCATGGTGTGCCTTGAGGGTAGCCCAGATCTCTCTCGCAGTGGAGAGATGACTCACACGCTCAAACTCAGTGGGACCTAAACCAGAAAACAAAATGTTCACAGCCTTACTGTTGCTCAGATGCTGAGCAATGATACCAGCAGTACCATGCTCAGCGACTGGCAAAATGACAAACGTGCTGTGAATGCAAATGTCCCATATGTCCGAACCCTGGCTCATGAGATAGGCTCGCATGCGAGTCTTCCAATAATTATAGCCATAGGCTTCCAAGGACGGGACCTTGCCAGGAGACGTCATAGTCACTACAGAGGTTTAGAACCGGTTAAGGTATGGAAAAACCCTAACCTTGCTCTGATACCACTTGTAGGACCGAAAGTAGCGACCAGAGGGGGGGTGAATGGGCGCCTTAAAAATTCTTTCGAATCAATGGCCTAATCCCAATACCCAACGCACCTCAAAAGACTACGCAGCAGAAAATAAACAGAAGGCCTAAGTCTAAAGGTTTCTAACCTAAAAGCAACTGATGATAAACAGATTAATACTAAAGTAGTGCAACTAGGCAGATGAACAAGGTGTAACAGGCCTAAACTTCTCAATGAAATGATCTAAGAATGTATAAGATGAAAAGAGAAGTTACTGTCCAAATTTGTCTCCTGTTCGGAACTTGGCGAAACCCCCTTCACACGTCGAGGTCTGCTTCGAAGGTTGGTGACGGAGTCTGTCCGAGATGCCGAAGGTGTTACGGTCTAGCCTAGTTCGAAGTGACAAGATGCGAAGAGTACTTCGGAGCGAAGTATAACAGTGCTGGAGCCTGGTTCGAAGTATGTACTTCGAAGTCAAGGCTTCGAACACAGCTTCGAACCAAGAGCTTCGGACCAAAGTGACAGAGTCGGAGCCTGCTTCGAAGTGTGCACTTCGAAGACAGAACTTCGAACACAACTTTGAACCAAAAGCTTCGAAACAAAACCTTCGAACAGAAAGCTTCGAACACAACACACAAACGGACAAACTTCGAACAAAGAAGCGAAGCCTTTCACGCGACAGAAAAACAAGTCCGAAGCCAATGCTCTACCTTCGAAAAGAGCAAGCTCCGAAAAGAGAGGCGAAGGGTGACACGCTACACAGAACTCAGTGCGAGGCCTAGCGGAGCTACAAGCTTCGAACCCAACTTCAAAACTTGACGAAGTATGGACTTCGAACAGATAGGGCCGAAGCCCCTTCGCACTATTGTTCGAAGTATGCGATGCTGACGATCAGAAAGATGCTTCGAAGCTTAGCAACACAGAACGCAAACCAAATACCGAAGATCGAACGAAGCCTTCGAAAGAGATAAATCGAAGCCTACCCCGCGAAACTGAGGGGCTTCGAACAGAGAGTAGCTTCGCTCGAAACACAGCCAAAAGGTGACAGACCCTGTCAGCCTCGATCAAAAGGCTGTGCAGTAGAAGGTGAAAAGCTGCACGGACTACTGTAGCTACAGGAAAGTAGTACTACTTGCAACAACAAGAACTAGTACTCAGTTTGTGAAGAACAGAAGCAACAGAAGAAGCTTCTCCTCAAGAAATAAATTCATCAGCCCGTAGCTAAAGCAATAACTCTCCAAACCAAACAAGTGCGACAAATAAAATCAGCAGGGACCAAGGCTTAAATGCATCCAAGAGTTTAGAATAAGAATAATGCACAAACAGGAAGGAACACAAGCCTGGCGGCGCACACAGGAGAGAGAAACCGAGAGACAAAATGACCCAAAGAGTGGATTTGATTTCAGCACAAAGGGGTAGTCCAAACCCTAGGGATTGGGGTCCTATTTATAGGCAGCCCAACACTAGGAATATTCTACCATCCCCTTAGGGTTTTTACAGACTCAAAATAAAGGAAAAGACTCTACTGCCCTTAGGAATTTTTACAGACACAACTGACTGACTGTGGGCCTAGAGATACAGATGACATACCCGGAAGCTAAGTTTTCGTAGCGACTACGGCTTCTCTTCTGGACAGTCGGATACAGAATCAATGGTTGTCAGTTTTACGCCGAAACCGACAAAGCCTCCACGAGCTTTGTACCAGGTACCCGGATTGGGCCGGCCCGACTCCGCAGCTCTCTCAGCCCGGCAATCGCTCACCGCCCGTGTACCTGAGTCAGTCCTGGTCAACAGCCCAGTGGGTCTTCTACTGCTTCTGGCCCATGCACCCGGATTGGGCCAGCCCGACTTCGCAGCCTCCTCTGCCCGACAGTCGCTCGCTGCCCGTGTACCTGAGTCACACGCGGCCCATGAAACAGCAGATCTCTTCTCTTCCTCAGTCCTCTTTGACTATCGTTGACAATGACTCATCACTTCTGGAGCCATGAGGCCCACGCTATTCAGCATGGCTCCTCAGCGGCCTGTTTTGACAACTCAGCTAGAAGTTGTAGCCCCTTGTGCCCCTTCTTTACCAATTCTTCAAGTTCTGCATCCATCTACACAAAAGAGCAAATTGACATATATATCACAACTAGTCAGAGGCCTGTGCTTTGCAACAGAATCTTATTTTATAATAGGTTTTTTATTTTCGCGCAAAATACATAATTAAAAGACTGAAATATAAATACAATTTTCTTTTTTATTCTTTTTCCTTTTTTTCTTTTTTTTTCTTTTCTTCTTTCTTTCTCACGCAATGAGCGCATGCATGCACAGGGGCGGGCGGTTGCACAGGGGGCGCAGGGGGCGGGGCAGTTGAGCGCACGTTGCGCTTGCGACGGGGCCTGGCGGTTGCACCGGTTTTATTAGGACGGTTTTATTAGGGCAGTTGCACCGGTTTTTTTAGGGTATAAGTTTTAATTGGTTTTTTATGGGAAGTGAGAGGCGTGGACGGAGAGGGAGGCTGCGGACGGATGACCACTATCCGCTTTATATTAGTTAAGATGCCGACATGTGTGGTTCACAACCTCATCTGCACGCACTGAAACTTTGATATGTGACCCATCTATAGCACCAATAGCATATGTGAAGTGAGGCCAAAATGATCTTCTCTATCTTTTGTATGCTCAGTAGTAAAAGTAGGGTCTCTCGATTTGATACTCTCTTTTCCTAATTTTCGCAAACATAGCAATACTTCCTTAAACTTCATGTGAACCATCCATAAAGATCTTTGAAATCAATTTTCAACTTGGGAGAATGATTGAGGGCCTCCAACAATCCACAAAAACATGGCTAATGACTCCACAGATGAAAAATTACTTGTAGAGCTCAATCCATAGTTGGATACAAGCAAATCATGGAGTGACCAGAAAACCTCAGGAGTCATCCTAAACATATTGTAAAAATATATAGAATGAGCTAAGAACTCTTCAACCCATTCAATTTTAGTTTGGTGAGGATCTCTGTAACTACTTTTGTTCAAGTACCTCGTAGAGTATTGGTCACCTAAGTAACCAATAGTGGCGGCCTGTTTTGACAACTCAGCTAGAAGTTGTAGCCCCTTGTGCCCCTTCTTTACCAATTCTTCAAGTTCTGCATCCATCTACACAAAAGAGCAAATTGACATATATATCACAAGTTATGATGACTCACATACAAAATACAAACATAATGATTGTCATACATATCATAATCAATAACAATGAAGAGTTCCATACACAATCACAATGAAAGGTTTCATACACAATCATAATGAAATGTTCCATACACAATAACAATGAAAGATTCCATACACAATCACAATGAAAACATAAAAGATCATGGTGATTGCTTCATTTCATGTTCTCTCTTCGACCAATCAAGTCTCCCTTCAATTGTTTCAAATGAGTTGAGGAGCTCTCTAATTTTAGGTATTATGATGAGCAAGGTGGTTGTAAGCATAAGTGTTATTTTTCTTCCACTCCACATTCTTTCAACATTTTCATAGCCGTTGCAATTGAAGGAACTTGGCTATGCATTGTAGGTGCAGATGAAGCTTCAATACTTGTTGTTATTTTGTTCACTCTCTCTTCAATCTTGCCGCAAGTTTGTTTGTACAAACGTAAAAATGGGCTTTTTTCCTCCTTGTCATGCACACAAGTAGAAGAAGGGACTTTACGCTTCTTGCCTTTGTCCGTCTCACACACTTCATTATCACTAGTACTATTAGACAAATCTGCAGGTATGGAAGCAGATGCTCGAGTAACATGTGCACTTCCAAACATGATGTGCATCGCCTCCAAGTTATCTGAACCACGTTTTCTAAACTACACATGCTTGCATTGCCTTTTATTTGTAAGACTGTGACATATCTACAATGTATTAGTAAAGCAGATGCTCGAGTAACATGTGCACTTCCAAACATGATGTGCATCGCCTCCAAGTTATCTGAACCACGTTTTCTAAACTACACATGCTTGCATTGCCTTTTATTTGTAAGACTGTGACATATCTACAATGTATTAGTAATGTTAACTACTACAAAACAACCAAGATAACTAACGAATGTACAAATGTTATGGCACTCACCGCAAGATGTCCATACCACCAATTATCAGAACAATCCACAATTTGTTTTACATCATTCTATCCAAGTCCAGTGGCAACATGTTTTAACTTCATAAAAATAGTATAACTTCTTTTTAGGCTATCCCATTTATTTTTAAATTGAAAGTGTTCTAGTTTCTGACCAGTTTTCTCTTCAAACTTTTCAACAACATTCTTCCATCCGAGTCTATTCAAATGATCTAATGGCCTATGCCCAACATTAACCTCTCGCATGCATATATCACAGAAGTGCTTCATATTTTCCTTATCCCATACCGTCTTCTCAACCATTCTAGTGTCAATATAAATGATGAACAACAATATTCATGAAATACATCTCATCGGGTACTAACAATCACAAAAATCACACTGAAAAATTTCTCTAGTTAGTCAAGAGGGAGAAATTACCTTATGCAACCCAAGATCTGGGTGCTGCCGTTCGAGTGGAGGGGTGCTGCCGGGTGTTGAGGTAGAGCAGGGAGTTGGGGAGGGGAGTCCGACGCTAGGTGGCGTGTGGGAGGGACCCTAGCCAGCGGGAGCAAGACCCTAGCCGACAGAAAGAACCCAAGCCGACGGAAGGGTTCCGGGGCAGAGTAGAGGAGGGTCGCCGGGGAGAGGGTCATGGGGGAGAGGGCCGGTGGGAGGAGGGGGTCGCCGGGGAGAGCGTTGCGGGAGAGGCAGCCAACTAGGGTTCTGTGAGTGGGGGAGAGAGGGTCGCGGGGGAGGTGTAGGATCGATGTACCGACTAGAGGGGGGTGAATAGGCGGTTTTTAAAACTAATTCGATTTCAGTTAAACAATGATCAAGGTCCTAAGACAATGGTAGCAAACCGCTAGATCAGGTATATTACTCTAGAAAAGTAAGCTTGCACAAATAAACTTGCTCGAAGATAAAGGGACAAGAGACAACCGAATTTTATCCCGAGGTTCGGAAATTTGCCAATTTCCTACGTTCTCGTTGAGGCGAGTTTCACTTGACCGCTCTCTTCACCAAGCCTCGGATTTCTCAAAGAGAAATTAGCTTGAAGATGAGCCGGCACCGGAAGTGCAACTCTCGGGCCTCGATCACTAGTGGTAGCTCTTCTCCACTCCGGATAGGCGAGCTCCAACCTTCACAACCTCCCGGGTCTCCTCCACAACCTTCTAGGAGAGATCACCGGTTTCTTCTCCAAGCCGTCTAGGAGATGGCAATCTCCAAGAGTAACAAGCTGCAATCAAAGCTAGGAGAAGAGGATCAAGTGCCAAAATGCCAATGCAATGCAATTCACTCAATCACTTGATCACCCCTTTTTCTTCCCAACCTCACTAGTGCTCAAATTAGTGCTCAATGGTGGGAGAGACTCTCTTGTGCTCAAGAATGCTTAAATGAATGCCAAAAGTATAGCAAAGGAGCTGTAGCCAGGGTTTATATAGCCACACACCCAGAAACTAGCCGTTACACAAGTTAGGTGGCTCTCTACGCATTGTCGGTCTGACCGCCCATCTTGGGCCGGTCTGACCGACCTCAACTGCAACGGCTAGAAAACTAGCCGTTTACTGATGTGACAGGACGCCTCGGTCTGACCGGCCATGCTGGCCAGGTCAGACCGGCCCTACCCGGTCTGACCGGCCATCGGCTCGGTCGGACTGATAGTGCTCCCGTCGGCTCTGTAAACCAGCAATTTTCCAACGCGCGCAACCCGGTCGGACCGGCCCCCTGGCCGGTCGGACCGCCCAACTCCAGCCGGTCTGACCGGACCCACATGGTCGGTCAGACCGCCAGGGTCAGACAACTCCAACAAAACGCTGCAATATGTTTTTCAAGGAATTTGCCAAAATAGCAACTTTTGCAACAATCACACATGATCAAAAGATACTATATGCAATGCAAATTGGCACTTGAAAATCAACTCATAACCAAGATGCAACCCCTCTTATAGTACGGCAAAAAAACAGAATTTAAACCTATCCTAATTGATCGCTCCAAACACCTCGATCAATTTCTAGATTCCTTCAAACCTTTTGCCGTAGCCTTTAAACATCCAGATCTTCGGGTTTTCCATCTTGTGCTCCATTTGCGCGGGACCTACTCATTTCCTTCACACTTAAGAAAAAATATTAGTCCACAAACACATGTTTATCATTAATTACCAAAACTCACATAGGGCCTAGATCTTCAATCTCCCCCTTTTTGGTAATTGATGACAAACACTTCAGAGATAAAGAAATATGTTAAAGTAGAAGTATCCACAATTAAGCGCAAAGCTCCCCCTGAAGAAATGATGGGGTACAAGTATATGGAGCAAGATATGAGTGATAATTCCAAACACAATTCACAAATTCAATGAAGCAAAGAGAGTTTTTCATAATGAAGGCAAATAGTTCAAATTAAGTTCAGTACGATAAGGAAAGCAAATAGTGTTCGTTATACAAACAACCAAAGATAGATAGAGATATATATAAAAAGACTTCCTTCCTAATCTCTCCTGCTTACTACTGCTTCCTTCTTCCTTAACCTTCTGTTGTCTTCTCCCCTACTGCAAATTTCTACTTCTTCTCCCCCTTTTGGCATCAAGAACCAAAAAGAGAGACTAATCCTGGGAAAGAGGCTGAGAATCATCAAGGCGACGACGACGGCGCTGGTACTGAAGAGGGTAACCTGCTGAGGAAGATGAATCTAGCCGATCAACTCGAGAAGAAAGAGTGTCAATCCTGGAGTTGATACGCTCTTGACCTCCTTGAAGGTTCTGCAGATGGGATGAGATAGCTTCTTGTCCTAGAGCCATTTGATCCATTCTTGCATTTAACTGAAGAAAGCCAGCTGTCACTTGTTGAAGAACTGGATCAAAGAACTAGGTGGCATCCATACCAAAATAAACACCAGATCCAGAGCTCTGAGAAGGAGCAAAAGAGCTGCTAGGAATGTCCTGAGGATGAACCTGTCCTGTTCCCATATCAGCTGGATCGACGGCTGGAGCCAAAGGAGTAGCCGAGAAGCGAGGCCTGTACTGAGAGTGGGTGATATCAAGGCGCTCATTCACATTTCCTACTTTGCTCAAAATTAATCTCATGATAAACGGAGCATAGTAGACTCCAAGCGTGAGGCTTCCTTTTGAGAGTGCCATCTCATATAGCATCAAATGGATGACATCAAACCTCTTTCCAGTCATCACTGCATCTAGAAGAGTCCAAGCAACACCTCGAATAGCATCATTGTTGCCTAGACGCGGTAAAATGGAGTGCCGCAGAATGCGATGTGCCACACTATGAAGAGTCTTCATTCCAGTAACCCCTCCAATCTTGTGAGCAGCAGATGGGATGTAGAATTGAGCCATCTCTTCTTCTGACAAAGGATTGTGAGTGAATTCATCATGCAGTCTGAGGCCAGAAGAGAACCTTATGTCCCAAGCACTCTGAATTTCTTGCTTTGTAGCAATGCAAAAGATATCTCCAGTCATCCATGTAAGAGAATCACAAGTGGCAGGTATGAATACTGTGGCATAGAACTGACGGATAACATCCCAATTGAAATCTTGCTTCAGACTCACTATTTTGTTTATACCAACAGTTCCAAATATGTTTCTGAGAGCTGCAACCTCTCCACTTAGATCCCTCCAAGAAATCCACTTATGCGGAGCCAAAGAACGGTTCTCATATGCAATGTTGAATACCTCTTTCTGAAATTTTGTATGAAACCACTGATCTGATGTATCTCTTGGTCTGAGAAATTGATTGTGGTGGCGCAGACGAGCAAAGTTCTCTTGATTCCGGACATCTACCTTGAACTCCAAGGATGCAAAAGGATCTTCACTAGCTGCTGGAGGCTGAGGTGCCAATTCTTCTTCATTCTCAGAGTTGTCATCCTCATAGGCAAAGTCCTCGTCACTGTCATCTTGAAAGTGTCGGGATGATTGGCCACGGTCCTCGACAAACTTTGAGCGACGCTCATTTCCTTGAGAACGGTCGGCGCGAGGCATGACTGAATCAAAGATTTAACCCAGATAAGATAAAAGATATGATTTGAGACAATCTATGAATTTGTTAGAGGGTAAAAGCATCAATGAGTAATGATGTGCAAAAAAGAGGGGCAGGCATTGGGAGGCCGGTCTGACCGAGGTAATAGGGCCGGTCTGACCGCCAGTACATGGTCGGTTGGACCGCCCATTGCCCATCGGTCTAACCGGCCTAGCAATCCGGGCACAAATCCCCTTTTGCACAAAACTTTTCCATAATCAAAATTTTGCCATATCAAATTGCATAGAGGCATGGGAAATAGTATCACAAGGCTAACAATTGAGTTTAAAGAGGATTTAGCCTTGGCAAGTTGACATGCAAGCCCATGAACAAGAACCCTAACCCTAGCCTCCAAAAGGATGAAAACAATGGATTTGATCGGAGGAAGTTCTTACCGGCAAGGGAAAATGAACCCGAGGTCGGACCGGAGAAGATCCACCGGTTGGACCGGCAAGAAGATCGATGAAACGAGATTTTTAGGGTTGGGGGCAAGAGTGGAGGAGAGGAACTCGGTTTGAGAGGAGAGGAAATAATAGAGGGGAGAGAAAACTGAATAGAGAGGGGAGTTATAACCTTGCCCGAGCCCCGGTCTGACCGGCCATGTAGGCCCGGTTGGACCGACTCAGCAAGGGCGGTCGGACCGGCCATGTAGGCCCGGTCAGACCGACACCACTACAGCTCAGCAATTAAATTACAAAGCACAAAGAGGAGCATAAGTGAGAAATATAGCAAAATAGTTTTGAAAAATTTCAAACTTTGCAGAAACCTAGTATAACTCCCAAGGTTTATAAAACATCAAGTTTTCAAATTTTTAAGTTCAAAAAAAAAACCGTTTGCAGCCAAAGTTTTCAACACGTCCGAACTCTTGTCCGAACTCTTGTCTGAACTTTAATTCTTTGAATATCTTTTGATAGGATGGATAAAGTTAAAACATTTGAATACGAAAAATGATCATATGATCCATATCTACAAGTTTTGTTTTGGACAAAAGTTCAAAATATGTCTTGAAATAAAATCATGGGAAAAATCCGTTTTTAACCTTATACTCCCCCTTAATGTATAGCCTAAGAAACACATATAAGAGTTCATGAACTTCAAATATTGCATTGCGAGCATAAAAGCATACATATAAGTCACAAGGATAGAAAATTCTAAATCTCACACATATGCATGATTTCAAGCCACATTTGAGAAGTCTATTATATTCAATTCATTCCTAAGCTTACAAAAGCGGGATTCATCAAGTGGTTTGGTAAAGATATCTGCTAATTGATCTTCGGTTCTTATGTGGCTAATGACAATGTCACCTTTGCCAACATGATCTCTTAGAAAGTGGTGGCGAATATCAATATGTTTGGTTTCTAGAGTGTTGGACTGGATTGTTGGCAATTTTGACGGCGCTATCATTGTCACAAAGAAGAGGGACATTTGAGAATTCTATTCCATAATCAAGCAAGGTTTGCCTCATCCAAAGTAATTGAGCACAGCAACTACCCGCAGAGACATATTCTGCCTCAGCGGTGGAAAGGGCAACTGAGTTTTGTTTCTTAGAGGCCAAGAAACAAGAGACCTCCCAAGGAATTGACACCCTCCAGAAGTGCTTTTACGATCAACTTTGCAACCGGCATAATCCGAATCGGAATAGCCAATTAGCTCAAATTTAGCACCTTTGGGGTACCACAAGCCTATATGGATGGAATGTTTTAAATATCTTAGAATTCTCTTGACCGCCATCAAATGACAATCTTTTGGTGCGGCTTGAAATCTAGCACACATGCAAACACTAAACATGATATCGGGCCTAGATGCGGTAAGATAGAGCAAACTACCAATCATGGATCTATATAATTTTTGATCTACCGGTTTACCTCCCTCATTTAGGTCGAGATGCCCGTTGGTCGCCATAGGGGTCTTGATAGGCTTTGCTTCCATCAATCCGAACCTTTTGAGAAGATCATGAATATACTTCGTTTGGCTCACAAAGGTTCCATTTTTGAGTTGCTTGACTTGAAGTCCAAGGAAGAAACTCGGTTCTCCTATCATGGACATCTCAAATTCCCTAGACATCATATCACCAAAAACTTTGCACAATTCTTCATTAGTAGAACCGAATATAATATCATCGACATAAATTTGACAGACAAAGAAATCATCATTAATTATTTTTGTAAACAAGGTAGTATCGACTTTACCAATTTTAAAACCTTTTGAGAGGAGAAAATCTCTCAATCTTTCATACCAAGCTCTAGGAGCTTGTTTTAGACCATAGAGAGCTTTTGAGAGTTTATAAACATGATTAGGATTTTTAGGATTCTCAAAGCCGGGTGGTTGTTCAACAAAAACTAGTTCGGCTATTTCGCCATTCAAGAAAGCACTTTTCACATCCATTTGATATAACTTAATATCAAAACATGAAGCAAAAGCAAGTAAGATGCGAATAGCTTCTAGTCTAGCAACGGGAGCAAAGGTTTCACCAAAATCCAAACCTTCGACTTGAGTGAATCCTTGTGCTACCAATCTTGCCTTGTTTCTCACGACCAACCCGTTTTCATCTTGCTTGTTCCTAAAAACCCACTTTGTTCCAATTACGTTGTGCTCCTTGGGTCTCTCCACCAATGTCCAAACTTTGTTTCTTTCAAAGTTGTTGAGCTCCTCATGCATAGCATTTACCCAATCCGGGTCATTTAGAGCTTCATCTACATGGTTAGGCTCAATAGAAGAAACAAACGAGTAATGTTCACAAATAGAAGCAACACGAGATATAGTTTGAACACCCTTACTAATGTCACCCAAGACTTGATCAATTGGGTGATCTTTTGCGGTGGCATTGTGAACTTTGGATGGAATAGTAGAGGATTGATCTTTGGCTTCATCTTCATCAAGTTGAGTCAAATTTTGCGTAGCGGAAGTAGAAGCTTCAACTTGAGTGAAGGATGGAAGTTCATCATCTTCTTTAGGCTTGATGTCACCAATTGACATTTTCTTCATTGCCCTTATCAAGCCTTCATCACCTACATCATCCAAATTCTCGTGCCCCTCTTGGGAACCATTAGTTTCATCAAATTGAACATCCGAGGTTTCTTCAACAATACCTTTGTTCTTGTTATACACTCGGTATGCCTTGCTATTTGATGCATATCCAAGAAGAAATCCTTCATCACAACGACTTTCAAACTTGGTTAGTCTAACACCTTTTCTATAAATATAGCATTTGCAACCAAAAACACGAAAGTAAGCAATGTTGGGTTTTCGTCCAATTAGAGTTCATATGGAGTCTTTTTCAAAAGACGATGCAAATAAAGACGATTAGAAGCATGGCAAGAAGTGTTTATAGCTTCCGCCCAAAAAGAGTCGGAGACACTATACTCATCAAGCATAGTTCTAGCCATCTCAATAAGGGTCCTATTCTTTCTTTCCACAACACCATTTTGTTGTGGTGAATAGGTGGCGGAAAGCTCATGTTTAATGCCGAGATCATCACAATAATCCTCAATATTTGTATTTTTAAACTCGGATCCATTGTCACTCCTTACTTTTACAATAGAAAAGTTGAATTCGTTTTGAGCTCGTTTTGCAAACTTTTTGAAAATCTCGGAGGTCTTAGCTTTGTCATGTAAAAAGAAGACCCAAGTAAATCTTGA
The DNA here is from genome assembly GCA_019279435.1 of Zizania palustris. Lineage (NCBI taxonomy): Eukaryota > Viridiplantae > Streptophyta > Magnoliopsida > Poales > Poaceae > Zizania > Zizania palustris. The sequence goes on from JAAALK010000080.1 coordinate 28,662,984, forward strand.
GAAATCATCCACAATAACAAGACAAAAACTATTTTCACCGATGCTTTTGTAAGTTGTTGGTCCAAATAAATCAATATGCAAAAGCTCCAAAGGTCTAGAAGTGGACATGATGCTTTTGCTAGGATGAGAGCAAGCAACTTGCCTCCCCGCTTGACAAGCACTACAAAGTTTATCTTTTTCAAATTTTATATCTTTCAACCCACAACCAAATCTCTTTTTGCAAGTTTGTTTAGTTGATTCATTCCCACATGAGCAAGCCTTCTATGCCAAAGCCAACCCAATGAAGTTTTTGCAACCAAACAAGTTTTCAAATTAGCTTCATTTGAAGAGAGATCCACCAAATAGAGATTTCCAAAACGAAAACCTTTGAAAACTAAGGAGTTATCATGGATACTTGTTACAAATACTTCTTGAGGATTAAATGTGCATGAAAGGCCAAAATCACATAGTTGAGCAATGGATAATAAGTTGAAATTCAATGACTCAACTAGTGAAACATTTGAAATGGAGAAATCATTTGAGATAGCAATTTTACCTAGACCTATACCTTTCCTTTACTATTATCACCGAAGGTCACTCTTTCTTGATCTTTGGCACCAACTTCAAATGATGTGAACATTTTTCTATCACCGGTCATATGTTGAGTGCACCCACTATCAAGCACCCAATGTGATCCTCCGGTGTGGTAGTTTACCTACAAAAAGATCAAGCCCTTTTAGGTACCCAAATCTTTTTGGGTCCTTGTAGGTTAGTTATCAAGGCCTTTGGCACCCAAATAGATTTCTTCTTTTCTCCTAGAATAGGAGTGCCCAAAAACTTAGCATAAATAGAGCCATCATTAGCTCTCTTAAGCATGTAATGAGAATCAAATACATCATTTTTAGGAATATTGTTTATGTTGCATTCACCAATTATGTGACCAACTTTTCTACATTTATTACAAAATTTTCCATTACTCTTAACAAACCTTGGGGCTTGGTAGGAATGCTTTTTGCCCTTTTTGGAAACAAAACCAAGTCCCTCCTTGTTGAAAGAGCATCTTTGTTGGCTTAAAATTTCATCAAGAGTATTTTTACCTTTGAAGCATCTTTCCAAACTCTTACTTAGTTTGGCAACTTGCTCCTTGAGCTCATGATTTTCAACAATTAACAATGAATTTGATGAAGATGATATATTTGTTGAACATGAAGCAATATCACGAGTGGATGAGCATGGCATAGCAAGTAAGTCATCACATGAGGTTGATATGCTAGTCTTAGTAGGAATGCAATTTTCAACATTTAGACATGCATTATCAAAAATATCACATGTGACGCCTATATCTACTTTTGGCCCAATGAGTGTAGAGGCAATGAGTGCTTCATGAGCTTCCTCAAGCTTCTCATGAGAGACCAAAAGCATCATATGAGAAGTTTTCAACTCCTCATGTTTAGCCGTTAAGGACTCATGATCTTTCTTGAGAGCCTTAAATTTGACTCTCTCTTTGCCACTTAACTCATTTAGCTCCTCAAGCATTTGTGCAAGATCATCATAAGATAATTCATCATCACTATCATTTTGTTCACTAACACAAGTAGATGTTACCTTAGTACTTCCTTTTGCCATGAGACAAAAAGGAGAGTATAGTGATGAAGCTTCCGTAATTGCGATTCCCGCCATGTTCTTCTTTCTTGAGTTTGACTCACCACCGGAGTCGGAGCTTGAAGAAGAATCGGAGCTATCTTCATTTGAATCCCATTCTCCCAAAAATGCCTCATTTCTACCCTTTTTCTTGTTCAACTTTTTGAAGAGCTTTTTCTTCCCATTCTTTTCTTTGATCTTCTTTTGAGATTTATCATCTTCACTTTCTTGTTTGTTCGGACATCTTGAGGCAAAATGACCCTTCTCATTACACTCAAAACATCTTACATTCTTGAGGTTCCTTTTGGTTGACTTCTTGTCACCATTGTTCTTGAAAGAGCTTGAAGAACTTCCTCTCTTTTTCATAAACCGGTTGAACTTTCTCACAAAGAGGGCCATTTCTTCATCCTCGGTATCACCATCACAAGAGGTGTCTTCTTCTTCTTCACATTTCTTTTCAACCTTGGCCTTCAAGGCAATATTCTTCTTCTTGGATGAGGAGTGATCTTCGGCGCTTCCTTCAACTCTCTTGTTCTTGTAAATCTCATTTGTGTTGATAGTTCCCAAAAGTGTTGTGGGTGTCAAACTTGACATATCCGAGTTGATGAGGAAAGTCACCAATGTGTCATATTTCTCGGGCAAAGCTCTCAACATCTTTTGAGCAACTTCCAACTCCGTGTACTTCACTCCAACACCTTTGAGATCATTGACAATCACATTAAGTCTTGCATACATCTCATTGACACTTTCATTTGGCAACATGGTGAATGTTTCATAGTTGATCTTTAAGTAGTGCGACTTGGCATTCTTCACACTTGTTGTTCCATCATGTATATCTTGAAGAGTGGTCCAAATGGCGTGTGCCGTTGAAATATTGCTTATCCTATTGAATTCTTCGGCACACAAACAATTGAACAAAGCATTTGTAGCTTGAGCATCAAGTTGCATATCTTTCTTGTTTTGATAGGTTAGATTCATCTTGTCTTCAACTTCAAAACCTAACTCAACAATACGCCAAATTTCAAAGCTCATGGCTTTGAGGTGAGCAGCCATACGAACTTTCCAAATGGAATAATTAGTGTCATCAAAGTAAGGACCTTTGCCTATGTTGTGAACCACCTCGTCGGACATCTTCTCTCTAGGCGGTAAAGCCTAACTTGAGAGACCAAGCTCTGATACCACTTGTAGGATCGATGTACCGACTAGAGGGGGGTGAATAGGCGGTTTTTAAAACTAATTCGATTTCAGTTAAACAATGATCAAGGTCCTAAGACAATGGTAGCAAACCGCTAGATCAGGTATATTACTCTAGAAAAGTAAGCTTGCACAAATAAACTTGCTCGAAGATAAAGGGACAAGAGACAACCGAATTTTATCCCGAGGTTCGGAAATTTGCCAATTTCCTACGTTCTCGTTGAGGCGAGTTTCACTTGACCGCTCTCTTCACCAAGCCTCGGATTTCTCAAAGAGAAATTAGCTTGAAGATGAGCCGGCACCGGAAGTGCAACTCTCGGGCCTCGATCACTAGTGGTAGCTCTTCTCCACTCCGGATAGGCGAGCTCCAACCTTCACAACCTCCCGGGTCTCCTCCACAACCTTCTAGGAGAGATCACCGGTTTCTTCTCCAAGCCGTCTAGGAGATGGCAATCTCCAAGAGTAACAAGCTGCAATCAAAGCTAGGAGAAGAGGATCAAGTGCCAAAATGCCAATGCAATGCAATTCACTCAATCACTTGATCACCCCTTTTTCTTCCCAACCTCACTAGTGCTCAAATTAGTGCTCAATGGTGGGAGAGACTCTCTTGTGCTCAAGAATGCTTAAATGAATGCCAAAAGTATAGCAAAGGAGCTGTAGCCAGGGTTTATATAGCCACACACCCAGAAACTAGCCGTTACACAAGTTAGGTGGCTCTCTGCGCATTGTCGATCTGACCGCCCATCTTGGGCCAGTCTGACCGACCTCAACTGCAACGGCTAGAAAACTAGCCGTTTACTGATGTGACAGGACGCCTCGGTCTGACCGGCCATGCTGGCCCGGTCAGACCGGCCCTACCCGGTCTGACCGGCCATCGGCTCGGTCGGACCGATAGTGCTCCCGTCGGCTCTGTAAACCAGCAATTTTCCAACGCGCGCAACCCGGTCGGACCGGCCCCCTGGCCGGTCGGACCGCCCAACTCCAGCCGGTCTGACCGGACCCACATGGTCGGTCAGACCGCCAGGGTCAGACAACTCCAACAAAACGCTGCAATATGTTTTTCAAGGAATTTGCCAAAATAGCAACTTTTGCAACAATCACACATGATCAAAAGATACTATATGCAATGCAAATTGGCACTTGAAAATCAACTCATAACCAAGATGCAACCCCTCTTTATAGTACGGCAAAAAAACAGAATTTAAACCTATCCTAATTGATCGCTCCAAACACCTCGATCAATTTCTAGATTCCTTCAAACCTTTTGCCGTAGCCTTTAAACGTCCAGATCTTCGGGTTTTCCATCTTGTGCTCCATTTGCGCGGGACCTACTCATTTCCTTCACACTTAAGAAAAAATATTAGTCCACAAAACACATGTTTATCATTAATTACCAAAACTCACATAGGGCCTAGATCTTCAGGAGGCGGCCGACAGGAGGAGGGGGTCACCAGGGAGAGGAGTCGGGGGAGAGAGGTGCAATGGAGAGGGGGTTAGGGGAGAGAGGTGTGGGGGAGAGGGGGTCGGGGAAGAGAGGTGTGGGGGAGAGGGGGTCGGGGAAGAGAGGTGTGGGCCTGCGGGGGAGATGGTCTTAGGGGGCATGGGGCATGAATTGGTAGGAATCGAGGGGTATACACAGATTCCAAATAACACTACGGAAATTTACAGATTTTTTGGAATCAATTCTCATTTGGAACCCCTTTGATTTAGATTCTAGATTTTTGGACTTGAATCACTTTCTAGAATCAGAACCAAAGGGACTCTTAATGATCCAATAAAAAAACTTAAATTAAGATTGTATTTTAACTCTAGCGCACCTCTAACTTTTTTGGATTTGAAGGCTTTAAAGAAGAATAAAATTCATATAATTCAGTTAACACATTGTGATTTGCCCGTACAATGGATTCATACAACAATAGGAATCAAATATAACAAACAAATTAGCCCTAGTCCTATTAGATTCAGAGCATGATTATCATTTCAACTACAATATAACAAGGGAAAAAGTCTACATAAACCTCTCAACTATTGAACTCTATATACTTAAAACTCTCAACCATAAAACCAACTATTATGTTTCATCAAGTATTAAAAATCATTTAAATAACGATTTTAGAAGTAGTTTTGATGACATATCTCACCACACACTCTGAGGGAGAATGGAGGTGAGGCGTGGTCACACATCACAGCCACATGGCCCACGCACACTGCTATGCATGTGCTTTCTCTCGCGTGTTCGGGTGGAACTAGGCATAGCCGTATAGAGAGAGTATGCATTGATTGCGTGTTGACATATCACAACCACATGGCCCACGCATGATGTGCACGGTTGTGCCCATGCTTTCTCTCTCGTGTTTTGGTAGAACTAGGCATAGGTTCGTAGAAAGAGTGTGTGTGCGGTGATTGCGTGGTGACATGTCATAGCCATGTGGCCCACACATACATCTGTGTCAGTGCTTTCTCTCTCACGTGTTCCGATGAAACTAGGCATAGCCACATAGAGAGCGTGGAGTGATTGATAGGTTGGCCTTATGGTCCTCAAGTCCACTAGTATATTAAGCTGAGGTAAAAGATGGTACAAGAGAGATCCAAAAATCTTGAAAATTTTCTAGGAGGTAGTCCAATTTGTGTTCAAGCTCATGTATAACTTTGGTGGATCTTGGAACTGTGGTTTTAATTTGGCAGCCGAGCAAAAGATGTTAAGTGTTATGGTCCAAAAATAGATAGCTGAATTGCCTATATCATTTGATGATGTTCTCTTGAGTTAAAAATTATGAGAAAATTTATTTATACAAGTAAAATAAGTCATGTGAACACATTGGCTAGAGATCATGGTTAGATAGACTATGGTTTGGCTATGGTGAAAACTGAAAAAGCAAATTAGGCTAAGTGTTATGCTAATTTCCGAATTTTATTTGTTCTCTCCAATTTCTTTTAGATACCAACTTAAGCCAAAATTTTATAAAAAATGGAAAATTATAGAAGGGTCTTAGTGGTGTGTCATATTTTGTAGATTTTTTTAGATTTACAATGTTTCAAAAGACGCTAGTTGGTAAGTGGGTGGACACCTACCACCTAGCGCCTATTTTAGTTGTGCCGGTGTATATTTTATTATTTTTAGAAAATACACACACGTATATATATATTTATATGATAATACTATAATATAAATGATAAATTGTATTGAAATAAGAGATATTGACATACCCATGGCAATATAGCATGATAAAATAGTAATTCAATACTAAGAAGTAATATTGTAACTTTGGATGACTTAAAAGAATTGAAATGACATATTTAAAAATTTATCTAACCAGATATTTAACAGTACATTTAAAATTCAGTTCAACATCACATTCACATAATTTTGGTCCAATAGCCCATTTAAAATCCTTCAACATTTTTCATCCCTAAACCCTAACCTATCACCTGCCTCCTCCTTTTCCCCTCACGGTCACAACCACCGCCTCATCCTCTTCCCCTCATCTGTCATTGCCTCCTCTTCCCCTCACAATCGCCTTCTCCTCGTCTCTTCTTTTTTTCCTCTCTTCTGCATGATAGTGTCTTGCTCACTTCTCACCGCACCATGTGCCACACCTAATCTTAACATGCCAGCTTTTTTAAACACAGTAGAATTACATGATAAAAAAATTATTTACAAGAATTTTGCTATTGTTATTAACACATAAGAAAATATTATATGCGATGCTGAAAATCAAAACACTTTGAAAATAAATTCGGTCACACAACAAGCATTTATTGCTTTGACTAGTTAGATGAGTGTATGTTGTTATAGATTAAAAATATAATCATAATATTAATATATATATAATTAAATTTAATTACAAAATAATAGTGAACGAGAAAATACTCTAAAATTAGTTTTTTCAAAATAAATACATTATGACCCACTTATCAATCCACGTGTATCTACTTTCACTTCTAAGGATAATACTTATTATGACTACAATTCCATTGTACTTATACGTAAACAAATTTTGTGCATACGCGAATAAAACTAAAGGTTTTAATCAAATCGTAGGAAGAATGAGTGATCTAAAGAGGGACCAAACTACAACATGCCTATTGCAGCCATGCAACTCTTTCCTTTTTTCCCTTCCTTTCGCTTACTCTTTAATTTGTATTCTTTTCTTCTCTTGGCGCCCTCCCGCCGCATCATTTCACCGCTCCTCTCTTTCTTCTTTCTAGTGCAATCCCTCTTTGACCTCTAGCACTAGACATGTCTAACCCTACACCACCTCTCTTCATCCTCTCCCTCTCCTCTCTCGTTTGTACCATTGCCAACCTATCCCTAGTCGCACGCTGCCACCACCTCTCTTTCTTCTTCCTAGCGTTGTATCCCTCTTTATTACCTTCAATGCTAGACGCGCCCAACCCCACATCGCCTATCTTCATCCTCTTCCTCTCCTCACTGACTTGTGCCACCATCCCTCAGCCTAGCCCCAAGCCACACGACACCATCACTCGTTGGCCTAGCCCTAGTCTCGCATGACATCGACGCCCAATTCCCTTCCCTGGTCGCCTCTAGGTGGCTGAAGCTCCCAATGACGATGGCTTCTCCTTCAAACAGTAGGGTGGTTTGTGATCATGGAGCTAGTGGTAGTAGTTATGAATTAGGGCACATTACCACCATCAACTCATTCTTTTAAGGAGTATAGATTTACGCAGTAACTTTTAAACGACGCAAAAGGCTGACTTGTTTTCTCGAGTACATGTCATTATGTTTTTTCCGGAAAATTATACGGGCATAGAAAATTCTATTATTATTTTCTAAATAGTGTAATATGTAATTTTCAGTACCATTTATCTGATACCCATTACAACACAGATGCCCTTGACTCGACTCGACTCGACTCGACCCGACCTGAGCCAACTGACTGGAGTGACTGCTCCTGCCTTCTCCATCCATGGCGCCTACCGCTCTATAAACCCTAGTTCGGGATCAAACCAACCGGATTTCGAGTCAGATCGAACGAGGAAACGAATTCGTAGAGGAGGGGGGCTCCATCCCGAATTGATCGATGGATCGCTCGCGCTCCTCCAAGCGTGGGTACCACTACGACCAGGACTCGCCGCCGCCCCGCTCCAAGCCGCGTTTCGACCGCCGAGGCGGCGGTGGCGGCCCCAACCCTAACGGCAGCTACCACCGCCGCGGGCCTCCTGGCGGCGGCGACCGCCGTGGCGGCTTCCTGCCTTCCGACGCCGCGCCGCCCCCGCCCCCTCCCCCGCCGCCTCCTCTCTCCTCTTCCGCGGCGGCGGGCGGCGGGGGACCCAGCGGCCCCGGCTTGACCACCTCCTTCCGGATCCTGTGCCCGGAGTCCAAGGCCTACGGCTTTCCGCCCAGCTTCATCTCCAAGGTCCGGGACGACAGCAACGCGCTCGTCACCGTCCACCCACCTTTCGCGGGTGACCCGGTACGCGTCATCGAGTCGGCCGACGGCGCGCGCCGCGAGGCGGATGGGCGGCCGCCGACGTTCTCCCCGGCGCAGGAGGCGCTCCTCATGGTGCACCGGCGGATCCTGGAAACGGACCCTGACGACGGGGATGAAGATGGTGAGTATGGGCCCAGGGCCAAGGATGCCCGGGACCGAGGCAAGGTGACCACGCGGCTTATTGTGCCGCGGCTCCATGTTGGGTGTCTTCTTGGCAAGGGTGGCAAGATCATTGAGCAGATGAGAGCCGAAACCAAAACGCACATCAGGATCTTGCCACGCGACCAGCACACGCCGCGGTGTGTATCATTGTCGGAGGAGGTTGTGCAGGTATGCTTGATGCTTCTGCTTGTTAGAATCTGGGAAAAATACATATTTTTTGTACTTTAGACAAGGAGCAGTAACTTGAATTCCGATTATAATTATAATTACTTGGTTAAATATATTGTATGTACAAATAGAAGGAAAAAACTGAGTTAAACAGATTATGCTAGGTGGTGGATAAGTTTTAGATGTGTTCTTGATACTTAGGATGCTAGAATTGAACATCTAGTCCATGAACTGCTGTGGTGAAGACTTTTGGATAATAAAGTTACTTGATATGGTGATTAGTTAGCTTGCTTTTGTTTATAGGAAATTTTGCTTCACTAAATGTGTATAATTTATGATGATTGTTTCCTGAATGAAGATGGATACTCCCAGATGCAAACAATAGTACAATACTAAATAACAGCTTAAAGAACAAGCACAAATCAAACAGGAAAAAGGGTAAGAAAAAACACATAAATTTATTACAAGAATTGGTAGTTCAGCATTGAAAGATACCTGCATTGGTAATATAGTACCTAACTTTCTTGGTGCACTTTAATATAATCTAAATAGCCATAAGTTTTTTACTTTTTAGGCAGTCTATGTCCATTCAGAGTTTTTTTTTTGCATTTTGGAATAAATGTCTCAAGAAATCCCTGAACCACTCCTTGAATCATGCTCCTTAGTTCTTCCATCACTCATCCCTCACTATCATACTCTGCTGGCAGCTGGTTAGCAGCAGGTGGTGCAACTGAGCCATGCCACTCTTGCAAGGCGAGCCTATGACTTCATCAATTCATCCCATACCTTGCTCACCTCTGCCAGAGATTTGTGGATGCTACCACTGTCTCTTTGGCCGGCTTTTGGGTGACAATAGCTTTTTGGATGAATATGGTGCTGAGCCGCGCTGCCTCCTAGCTCCAATACGTGGCAACACATTTGGAAGAAATGAGCCATTATGGCGCTAGTGAAGCAATGGAAGGCGAGCTCATTTTAAGAAAGGAAGCTGAAACCACCTGATTGTGTTTATGGTGTCACGGCGTGACGGTGACGCGTTGACACGATCATGGTGCAGCTTCTAGGCACATAGACATGGGCATACTCCATCCCTGCTAGTGCTACCATAGTTATTAAGGCGGTAAGGTGAGGCGACTGATCCCTGCCATACAGCCTAAGCGGTAAGGCGTAAGGCAAGGTGGCGCCTTACAAAAAAATATGGGCAAAATTACACTAGCACATTTAAAACTCAGTCTAAGAGCACATTTAAAGCCCAATCCAATAATAATTGTATACTAAACTGGCCTAGTACCGGCAAGTAGGCTGCTATATAAAGGATTGCTCTACTGTTTAGGGTTTCCTCCTGGTTCCTGCAGCATCCGCAGCCGCTGTCGCCGCTCTTTCCTGCAGCCACCACCGCCTTTTCCCGCAGCTGTCTTTCTCCCCTTTCTAGGCTTTCCTGCAGACAGTGGTGGAGCAGCAGCAGCAGGTCAACCTCTTCAATCGTTGGCCCATCAACGACGTCTAGGCTCACTGCCCTTTCTTCCACTCCCTCTCCTTTCTTGCCATTGCTGCTCCTTTGGTCAACTCGTCTGATCTGCGCAGCTAAGGTAAGGGGCTAAGGCGGTGGGACACCTTAGCCCCCGAGACCACCTTGTTGAAATATTTTGGAATGACCGTGCATGCTATTTTGGGTCTATTGCCATGGTTTCTGGGAGCAGAGCAAAGTTATAGCTTTGATTGGAGGAAACAATGAGCAACAATTTGTTTTGGTTTGGATAGTGCAGCTAGTCTGTGAGGGTATAGGATTGTCGGGAATATAGAACCCATGTATCTCCAAGATGGGTCTACTAGGCCACCTGACTAGGGGATGGGCTGGGCCGGGCCGACTATATTAAGTAATCTTGTATAGAACGGCACATCATAAAAGAAAGGATAGACTACCTTCTAGATGAAGCTAACAGGTTCCTATAGGGAACAGATTGGATACCTTAACCTATTCACTATTCGGTAAGGATACTTGGAATGCTGGATTGTAATGCTATCTCCATGTATATATAAAGGGAGGTCAGGATGTGTACAAGCAATACAAATAGACAGGACATGGGGTATTATTCTCTCCGGAGGGGCCTGAACCTGTATAAATCCTAGACTTGTGCTACCATCAGTCATTGTCATATGTGTGCAAATCCCCCGAATCATTATTGCCAGTAACAAACACCAACAAGGATCATAAACAATAGGTTAGCAGCTTGCAACTATGGAAGAAAACTTCTGTCAAACAGAACATTGCTTTACTGAACATAAGTGGTAGAAAACACGGTGTTACAATTCGATAATATTAAGGTGAATATTTTTTTTCAGTGACATAGCAAAAAATGGTGATCCCTCAGTTCCTTATAACCGGTTTATCCAAATATATATGAAATTATAAGAAATGCTCCAAGTTCTCTGCTATCCTTGGACCTTTTCCTACTAGCTCTCACCGTGTTGTCTGATCTTCCTGATTCCCAAGATGTGTCCTGCTCAAGAACTGCTAGTATCCATGCATTGGTTCTGGATCCCTTTCTGGTTGTTAGCTTGTTTGCATAATGTTGCTTAGCATTAACCTCTCAAGTATCTATATCTCGTGTTTTTTTTGGACTTTGAGCTTTGGAATAATGGGATTATAATATGATTTAATTTCACAGTATTCAATTCTTGAACTGCAATGGTCAATCTGTAGTTGGCTGCCAGCATTCCAGCAACATAGTTGAACTGATTTACTGCTTTCTACGTAAAGAAATCTGGTCTACCCTTCATGTTTGATATTTAGTTTCAATTTGGTTAACAAAACATATTTGATTTAAATACAACCAGTTTTTAATAGGTAAGTGATTTTAATTCCTCTAGAGAACTGGCTTGATGCCAGTTACTTTCCTTTGTAAACTTGGACCATTATAATTCTTTGAATGGTGTATGGGGATGTACTTTGCTTAATGCCGAGCTCTCTGTATCAATGATTTCCATAAAATGAAATACTATAATAACCTATGTTGAACATATATGGATCACTCATCTCACTTATGTAACATTACCTATTGTTGGGGACTATATTGTTGAATGTGAATATTAAAAAGTAAAAACTGATGCTTCCAAATTATCTTCCAGCAACAGTGGCTTAAACTATAGTCTTCTGTCAACAGTGTCCACTGTCCACTTTAAATATGAGAACTGAAAAGATAACTTTAGTCTGCTCTTTTGTTTGGTGAAAACTGTTCTGATAGTGATTTCTAAATTGGTTGATACAAGTCACGTCAAATAAAACAATTATGATGTGAGATGATCTAGCATTGCAAGTGATACATGATAAATGCAAGGATAAATATCATTCTTTTTCAGTTGTCTGTTTAATTGTGACACTCTTCTCTATCCAATGTGTATTATTCGCATGATATGATATCATTACAGGTTGTCGGAGAGGGAAATTGTGTCAAAAAGGCTGTAGCAATAATCACTGACCGCCTAAAGGAAAGCTTACACCGTGATCGTGGTCCCTTCCGTGCACGAATGAATTCACCAGAGCATCGATTTCCTCCAGACGATGAATACTTCGGTGGTGCACAACCGATGTCTGCATATGAAGAACCTTATGGTCGACCTGATCAATTTAGAAATAATGCTAGCATGGAGCCACCTGGATATGAGTTTGATTCAAATGGTAGCAAGATAAATGATCATCCAGAAATTCCATATGAGGACATTATATTTCGAATTCTTTGCCCAAATGACAAGGCTAACAGTTTAGTCGGGTCACGTGATGGCATAATGGAGATGTTACAGGAAGAGGTTGGTGTTGATGTTAGGCTTAGTGATTCTACTGCTGGCTCTGATGAAAGGATCGTAATCATCACATCAAGAGAGGTAAACAGAATCACTTGTAGCTGTTAAATTATGTATGAACTTGGGAGTTATAGCAAGTCAGCAAGGGTTGGGTTGCAGTTCTGTGGGTTTTTCAAAATTACATTTGCAGCTTTAACAAACAATACTATGAGTGACATGTTGTAGTTTTTCTGAACTCAGTTGCACATGAAAGTTATCTGGGTCAGATGGCTGCTGTTCAATATGCTACTCATTGCTTCACTATTGTTAAAGTAACATTATTGGGTTTCTAGTTAATTTACCCCGACCAAGCAATTTTTTTAAGCATTGCTTGATGACAGTCAGCTAATTTAGTTAGTGGTTTTACTAGTTGAGTGAGTTGTCAACTTATGTGAATACTCTTCTGTAGTCAATACTACAGTAGTCAATATTCAGATCTGCAGAGCCCTTTGTCCAGAAAAGGCCTCACAACAGTGTCTGCTTGCATTTAACCTCAGCTTGGCCTTCTATCATGATGTTTTTGTTTGAAATATCTTGTTATGCTTTTCTTTGGGATTGTCTGTCTATTTGTATCAGCCTTCATCCTTAGCACTGAAATTTGGGTTTGGTCCTCCCTTTCCTTGTTTGATAAGTTTCATTTTTATGTGCTTAAATGGTCCTTACTTTTGTTATAGGGCCCAGATCACGAGCTTTTTCCAGCTCAGGAAGCATTGCTACACATCCAAACTTATATTGTAGACCTTGGTCCTGATAAAGACAACATTGTCACCACAAGGTTACTTGTCCCTTCAAGTGAAATTGCTTGCTTTGAGGGAAGGGATGGGTCATTATCTGATATACAGAGACAGACTAGTGCAAATGTACAGATATTACCAAGGGAAGATCTTCCATCTTGCGCTTTAGAGTCTGATGAGCTTTTACAGGTCTGTCTTCATTGTCAGAGCAACCTTTATTTTTGCCATCTTGAGAATTTAACCATGTAGTGGAGATCCATTTGTAAACAACTAGATGATCATATATTTACAATTACAATTGGGACTTGCTTCCTTCACTTATTGAGCAAAGCCAGAATTGACATATCTTCTGACTTGAATGTAAGCTCAAGTCAAGGAGTTTTTGGTAGGCATGTTACCTTTTTTTGTTTTACTGTTTTCTTGGTTGCACACATGAACAATTTTTTTATTCTGTTTAAATTCTTAGTTTATTAGCCATATTTTGTGCTTGAGCAAATTATTGTTCTTGCAGATTGTAGGAGAAATTAGAGCTGCACGAAATGCTCTTCTGCAAGTAACTGAGAAATTACGGAGTTACTTGTACCGCGAGATGCCTGGTCCTAACCAAATTGGTAACATTAATGTTCATGGTTCCATTTCTCCAGCAAAAGGCTCACCTCGAGGACTATACCAGGGAAATGATATTCCAATGCCCCCCTACCAACAAGCACATGTACCAGCTTCATGGCACTCGAAGGTATCTCTTTATGTACTTCAGTGTCGTCCTTGTCCTTATTCCTTATGAAAACATTTATATAAAATTTCATTATTTATTTATTAGTACTGACCAAATTTTTGTAGTATGGATGGACTTTTCTCTACTTTTTACCATTGGCCTCTCTTATTTGTTGGCTGTTAAATTTTGGCCATCAAGTTCCTCCTTTCCTTCATAATGTGTACAGAGAAACCTGACAGTTACATAAAATGCTAGTATAGAATATAGATGTGAAAAGTTTGTATTAGATGATGCTAAATATTTGAATTTTATGCCGAAGTCACTAGTCAGTTGTAATGCAAATTGCTTTCCTACTAGCTTTTGGGTTATCTTAAGTTAGTGAATGTGTTTGATAATAAAACACACCAGTCTGAATTTCAGGATAGTGGAGGCACTGCAAATATACCATTTGAACAAGGGAGCAATATCAATGATGATATAAGGCAAAGTTCTGCTAAACGGTATGTTTTTATCTTTGCGTCTTTGTTCTGTTTGGGTTTTCCCATGACCACCATATTTTCTTTTTCCCTCAGATTTGCTATTCCTCTAGTGACTAGAAGCACATTAGAAGTTGTCATACCAAAGAGTGCTGCTGCAAGCCTCACCATGAGGGCTGGAAGCAAGCTTGCTCAAATAAGCGAGGTTCTGTACATTCTGATAATCTTTTTTATTTTATTGAACAAAGGGCAGACAAGTCTACTCCATTATTAATTTACTATATTCTAAACTCTTTGTTGGTCACAGATGTCTGGTGCCACTGTTACACTTGTTGATGATAGGCCTGAAGTCGCGGAAAAAGTTGTTCGGATATCTGGTACTCCTGAGCAGGCCGACAAAGCTCAGAGCCTGCTTCAGGGATTTATTCTTAGCAGTGAGTCTCTATATCTCTCTCTGTATATATATTGTTTTTCTCCATACGGTTAGAATGAGAAAGATATAACACTTTACCATTTTCCAATGTGCAGTCCAAGATGACATTCCTTCAGGCTAATTTTGAGACATTGGTGTGTTGTGCTACACTCTATGTTGAATAGGTGTAATGCATCCGAGCCTTTGCAAGGATTTAACTTCCGTTATCGTGTCATGTCTGGTTTTAGCATATTTCATGGGCAAAATGTTCATGTATAGTATGCTTGGACCTTGTCTCTCCAACCTGTAACTGTAAGGTTCTACCGCCAAGTTGCCAAGATGTATTCTCTTCAAAGTTCCAAGGTTTCTTGGGATCCACCTTGTAAGTTTATGATGATTAGTCAAGGGCATAGATGAATGAATTAAGTACTAGAAAGTTGAAAAGGTTCATTTTAAAAGTTTTCCATGAAATGTTGGTGAATGGTGAACAAAGTTGATTTGAGACAAACATTGCAATGAAAAGTCACAAATCTCAAACTCCAGAGTAGATAGATGCACGTTGAAGTGCTGACATCTCTTGATGCGTTTCTTTTTCACCTTGGGACGCAGCAACGGCGATTTGGATCCATGGGGTCATCATGGTTCATGATTTGCAGCAGCAGGCCAGTGACCATCTTAGACGTACTCGTAATGCAAATCCCCCAAATTTCTGTAAGGCGTTGTCCGATGCAAATCGCAGTCGCTCCAGTTTTGTGTTTCATGCACAACAGCGTAAGTCAGCATGAGAAATTACGATTAGGGATCCGTTTGTTTGTTTGTTTCAGCTAGAGATTCTTATGGTATGTTTGTTTTGTTTTTAAAATCTGTTTACGGAAGTTGAACTAAACGGGTTACGAAAAATAACTTTTTTCTAGTATAAATTTGGAAGCATGAATTTAAAGTTGTCTTAATTGATCTAACATTATTATTGTTTGTATTGCATTGCACAATTTTATGAGATAACTATATGGTTGTCGGTTACTTTATAATATGAATTATTATGAACTTTTTTATTTATCTAATATATTTTTCAGTTATTTAGTTGCATTAATATTGACTGTTTTCTATTTATATATATATGTATGAAATATTATAACGATGGAAATTATGTCAGTTATAAAAAACAATCAGCTCACAATAGCTTTTTCACAGCAGCTTCAACTAAACAACTTTTAGTTTTTTTACAGCAGACAACTCACAACGTTTTTTCACAATAGACAACTCACAACAACTTTTTCATAGCTTACATTAGAACCAAATGCACCCTTAATAGCTAGTTGGTTTGAATATCTCTTTGACTAGTTTGAGTAGTTCGCTCTTGTGAGAATTAGCAGATTTTCCCTTTTGCTCCTCAACCTACGACCCCAATGCCAGGTTCTTACGCGTTGCTCCCATGTTTGTCACTGAAACACCATTTCTCGTTCGACTTGCATGTGTTAAAGCATGCCATCAGCGTCATCTTAAGCCAGGATGTGACTATTGTTTCTTAACTTGTTAGTGAGTCTTATGGTCTGAGTTCATAATCTATGACTATTTTAAAAAATAGATTCTAAGAATAGTCACCGTTATCAAAATCTCTCTAAATAAAGATTTAGGAACAGAAGAGTCTGAATTCTATTGCAAAAAGCCGACCTCAAGAAGATGCATATTGGTAGGGAAGAAGAGCATGAATTCTATTATAGAAGGCCTACGTAAGAAGATGCATATTGGTAGGGATGTCAGTTTTACCCGTGAGTGTGGGTACCCACAGGTACCTAAGCTAACAAGCACGGGTTTGAGTTCAATTTTGTGCATGTTGATTCATGGGTTTGGGTACATGTTTATTTTCGGGTCGGGTATAGGTTTAGATTTAAACCTACAGATATCCACTGGTTTATCCAATTACTTAAAATTACATATAGTCTAGTCTATTTTTCATTCCTTTCTCATGATAATGTTATATTGAGTTATGTTGACTGATTTTATCATTTCAAACTATGTACTGGTAATGTGATAATGTCCTGTCTATTGTGGATTTTTAATTATATTTATGTTATAATATAATTCATGTAGAGTATAAATTGAATATGTGGGTTACTCGTCAGGTTTCGGGTACCCGACAGATTCAGATTTAGTTTTGAACCCCAGGTTTCGTGTGTTCAGATTTGTATTGGCTTTGTGTGTTTGCTTCATGGATAGGTTTTCATCGAACCCACGATTTTAGACCCATTGTCATCCCTACATATTGGTAACAATTTGGAGATTCCAATGCATCTTCACAAGTGCAATGCTAGATCAAGGTAAAAATATGCACTTACTTGTACGTCTTGAGTAAAAAAGAACCTGTCAAATGCTGTATAACTCAAGCATCCTCAACCCTAAAGATGTTTGATTTCAAAAGAGTTAGCACTAAGCCATAGACTCTATGATCAATTAATCAGCTACGATGCCACCACTCTTTATACTCACAAAACTAAAGGCTTGTTTGGCAGAACTTTCATACTCACTTCTTCCCATTATCTCCATCATCTAACAACTTGACACGATGACCAAGACGAGAGATATAGAGCTTAAATTCTCTTCGTATGTTGTGTTTCTTGTTTTGTTTTTCCGCACTCTCAACCTACATATGCATGTGACAATGTGAAGTACTAGTAAAATAAGAAACAAAAGCGGAAGTCAAAGCTATACATGTGGACTCTAAATCAATTCGCACATAATACGATGTGTTGCTTTAATGACTAAACTATTAGATGATGTAGATTGTGGGAAATTTGAAAAATGCTTAGATGGTGGAGATAATGGGAAAGAGGGAGTATTAGATTCCTCCTTGGAATCAGGAGAGCTCTGCCAAACAACATATTTTAGCTTTTATCTCCCTCAGCGGAATCCTAGGAGTGATTATCTGAAATAAATTAGAAGTTGGTAAGCTAAAAAAATAGCTTCCTATAGAGAATTATTTCCCGCTGCTTTTAGAGTTCTACCAAACAAAATCCAACACATCAACTTGAACCTGCAAAACTTGACGAGAAGAGCGGAAAACCAAAGATCATCGAACATACGGGACAAACAATGAGAAAGGGACACCACTGACCACAGAGTAATCAATGCTAACCGACAAGCTGAAATTAACACCTTCATATCACACTTTGTCGATGGCATGGGTACACATGGTACCCTATGGTTTCCTTAAATTAGGTTATACTTAGGTTTAAACCCGTATATAACTAATGAGTGAAATATACAGTGACTAGATTATATGTGCTCGATGAAATGATTGACTATGGTGGCATTCTAACCATTTGAGTAAGGTGACCTTGGTGGCTGGTTGATAGGCTAATCTTTATGGTCCCATGAAACAACGTAAAGCATGTGCAAATGTAACCACGTAGTTGGTCAATGACTATTCTCTATTATCGAGAGGAGTAGGGTGAAAACGGATCGGATACGGACGGATATCACTAATATCATATCATTTTTCATATATTTTTTTGGATTCGGATTCGGATTCGTATAATCCGGACACGGATACGGAGTCGGATATCATCGAATACGAATACGGAGCGGATATGAATCGAATACGAATACGGTTACGAATACTTACTGAATATCAATAATGTATTTATTTATTCATGATCACAATACACAAATGACAAATAATAGTTAACATCACATAAATCATCACGAACGGGGAGAAAGAGGCGGCAGGAGGAGAGACTAGGAGAGAGAAAGAAAAATTTGGGTTGGTAGGGTTTTAGTCAAAGTTGACTATTGACTTATTTTTGGAGTGAGAGATATAATGTTTAAAATTGTAAATTTGAATTGTAAATGTTCGTTTAAAGTTGAAATTTTTTCTACGATCAAAATACAACATATCTAATCTCATAAAAAATTCACATTTTTATGCATAAGTTTGCTATTTTTAATTCATTATGTATGTTTCTTTGATTTATATTGAAATTTGTCAAATTTGAACTACAAGTGTATGAAATAATGAACCAAAAATTCTAAAAAAAATCATATTCAGGCATTTGAGTCTATTTTAAGTTAGTATCCACTAAATTGAAAGATAATTTTTTTAAAAAATGTTACGACACTCGATGGACAACATAGAGCTTAATTAAATTTTAATTTTAAAAAATTCAAATGAAATCTGAAAAATATGAGATGTCTCATGGTATCATCATATGATACATATATGTTGTGATAAAAAATTTAAATTATTTTGACAAAGTTTTCATGTACGATGTTAAGAAAGATGGAGATTTGAGAGTAACGAATTAGAATGTTAAGAAGGAATGTGTTAGGTTTAAAAGTAAATCAATAGTTAAATCTTCGTTTAAACTTGATTTTTTTCTATGATCAAAATACAACATATCTAATCTTATAAAAAATTCACAATTTTATACATAAGTTTGCTATTTTAATTCATTACGTATGTTTCTTTGATTTATATTGAAATGTGTCAAATTTGAACTACAAGTGCATGAAATAATGAACTAAAAATTCTAGAAAAATCAGATTCATGCATTTGAGTCTATTTTAAGTCAGTATCCACTAAATTGAAAGATTTGTTTTTTAAAAATGTTGCGACACTCGATGAACAACATAGAGCTTAATGAAATTTTAATTCTAAAAAATTCAAATAAAGTCTGAAAATACGAGACGTCTTACGGTATCACCATATGATACATAAATGCTGTGATAAAAATTTAAAATTATTTTAACAAAGTTTTTATGTACGATGTTAAGAAAGATGAAGATTTGATAGTAACAAATTAGAATGTTAAGAAGAAATGTGTTAGGTTTAAAAGTAAATTAATAGTTAAATCTTTGTTTAAACTTTTTTTATAATTAAATACAACACATATTATTTTATAAAAAAATTCGATATTGTTATATGTCAATTTGCTATTTTTAGTTAATTCATTATGTTTCTAAAATTTAAATTGAAAGAACTAAAAAAATTCTTTTTTATTTTATCCGTTAAAAATTTTTCTCCGTTTAAAATTATATAAATTTACCCCATTTATAAATATATATATATATATTTTTTAAAAAAATCTTCTTTATTTTTTAAAAACGTTTTTTAATTTTTTGTTTCTAATCTTCTCATGGGCTGTCAGCACTTGTGCAAGCATGACCTGCAGTTTGGATACTGGGCCTACATTTTTAATGGGCCGGATATCCGGATAAGAACTATTCGGATTATCCGAATCCGTAATTGAATCCGACGGATATCAGGCAGATCATATTCATTTCCGTATCCAAAAAAATCCGAATCCGTATCCGAATCAAAAAAATCCGAATCACCTATTAAACCGGGTATTATATTTCCTTTAGTATTAAAAACCATTTAAATAACCCCTAAGACAGTTTTGAAGGTGGTTTCATTGACGTGACGTATTACGTAAGCGATGATATATTTATAACTTAGCATATAACATATGAAATCTATCATCGAGAGGTAAAAAGAGTGATCATCTTGTTAATATGAAAAACCACCTCTAAAATCGATTATGTAGAGGCATAAAATTGTTTGCGTTTGTGCATATCTCGCAAGATGAAAATAGTCAAAAATATCAAAATTCAGTTAAGCCAGCTAGGTATATTAGGCTATTCACAGTGGTGAGTTTCATAACACTATTTCCTAGAATGCCACGTCAGCTTTACAACTGAATGAAATACTCTCTTTCAGTGGAGAGTTTCATTTCACTATTTCCTAGGCTAACCGATGTAATTAAATGCAACTAGCTCTCATAAAATACTCTCTCTCCAATGAAACGATTTGGCTCTTAATGAGTGTTTCATTTCATTTCAACCGTCTTGAAAATGGGTTAGCACCATGTCATGGTGATGACACTATTTCATTCTCTTTCCTCATTAATTTAATGTCATGCCATCAAAAAATCTGATGTGACGTGATAATTAATACCATAAAACACCCTATAAAACCTTCCTTGTGAATAGTATGTAAATCAATTGATGGAAAAACACATCACAACACATCAGTCGACAAAAATCTAATAGTATGATTTGGTCTCTATCGACTATTAGTCGGTCGATATAAATTGAAATACCAAAATTCAACAGAAGCCTAGATCTGCAATATACGGATCCAAATTTTGCAATTTGGAATAAAAATATATTATTTTAAACAATCCCTTGGATTGGGTGAAGTGCTGCCCGATTAACAATAAAATACAGCAGCAGAAATGCTGCTTTCTCCCTCCCTCCGCTCGCTGGCCTTCCACCGCCGCCTTCCGCTCCCTCGCCCCCACCCTCTCGTGCTCCTCCGGCCGCTGCCACCTCCGTGCCCCAGTCCTGCTCCCCCGCGCTCCATCATGGCCTTCTCCGCGGAGCCGGCGGCCGAAGAGGCCGGGGAGGAAGCCCTCCCGGCCGCTGGCGGCGAGGTGACCGAGGAGGAGTGGCGGCGCTGGGGCACCTCCTCGCCGCTCCCGGCCATGGTGGCCTCCGTTGTGCGCGAGCTTCTCGAGATGGAGGCCGGGGCGGGCGAGAAGATGCGATTCGGCGGCGTCGGCTCCAAGATTAAGGTAATGCCCTTCTGGGCTTCTGTTCAATCGATTTCAGGTCTTGATGCCATCTGCAGATTCCGTACCTACAGAGGTAGTACAGCATTGCAATAATTGAGCTGATTGGGATGGTAATTAATTCATGGCATTGTTGTTTCTTGAACTCGTAGGGCGATTTCAAAGACATGGAGGACAAGAAGCACAGGGCTGTCTACGAGACGCTCGTCGACTCCGACAAGAAGCTGCAGTACTACTCTGCTCGTCAGATTGCTTGCCGCTTGCTAGGGAGTAGAGGGTATCTATGCCAGATGGTAATGTGCTAGTCTCAGCTATGTGAATATTGTCAAGCACTTGTGCTGTGCTACACACAATGCAACAATTAGGGCTTAATGGTTTATTCAATAGATACTTTCTTTTTTTCTAATATTTATGTGCAATTTCTTTGCTCATTGTCATCTCCCAAAGTTCGCCTGATCTGCTTACTTCTTCAATTACAGTGCTGGTTACCAATGGAAGATTGTATGTGTGCGAAGCTTGCTCCTTGCAATCTATGGAAGGGAATTAGATTTTGGCTATATATGCACCCAAAGGTCTCTTCAAAGGGGTTTATGCTGAATTTATTGCTGTATTCATTCCTCGGAGTGTGTAATCATCTCTATTGTTGCAGGACTTTTTGCGCCAGAACAACACTGGAAAGTTACTCTGGCAAGTATTTGGCATCCAAGCTGCACCCTTGTGTCTCTTTGGCATCCAAGAGTCTGAAGACATAATGTGGGATGCATTTCAACGTTCAGGTTGCCACAAAAGCCAATACTAACTTCCATTTGTTAAACATATGAACTCTGTCATATGAGATGGTTTCAGGAGCTTCCATTTTTTGTACAGTAGTTTACATAAGCTTCACTTGCTATGTTTATTCAACACCTTTTCTTTTAATATTTATTTCTAAAATATGCTCTCTTGGTGTGTAAGTGTGTTTAAACCCTTATTTATGGCCTAAAAATGCAAGCAGACTTTTGGACTCTTGTTAGGGTCGGGATACATTACCACCGACCATAGTTGTTATGGCGTCGCCATATCGTCGCCATATCGTCGCCATATCGCCGTGGCGGTTTTTTGCAATTCGCCACGCCACGCCATATCGCCGAAGGCTTATGGCGAGCGCCACAGTCGTGTGGCGTCGCTATGGCGTTGTGTGGCGTCCGCCACGGCCGTGGCGCCCGCCATATACAGCCGCCGCCGCCGCCACTGTCTGGGGCTCTGGGCGCGACGCGGCGCGGGTGCGGCACGGCGAGGGCTGCGCGGCGAGGGCCGAGGGCGCTGCACGGCAAGGGCCGAGGGCGATGCGCGGCGAGGGCGCGGTGAGGGGGCTCCACAGCGAGGGCGCGGCGAGGGGGGAGGGGATTGTGTGGCGGCGGCTGGAGGGAATGGGAGGCGGCTGGAGGGAATGGGAGGTGAGAGAGAGAAAGGGAGGGGTTGAGAAAATTAGGGTTAGGAAATGGGCTTTAGTTTAGACTGGGCTTTAAATGGGCTATTGGATCAAATTTATAAAACAAATTATTAAATGAACATTTATATATAATATTAGACATAATTTTATATATTTTATTGCAATTTTAATTATATATTTTTATTTTATAAGATATATAAATTAACATTATTGCAACTTGATATGAAATTGCTATTTTTATAATACTATATTACTATTCTTATTTGCAATTTAGTACTTATATATTGATATATTTTTTAAAATCCTTAAATTCTATAAGCTATTTTTCTATATTGGTCACCACGCCGATGTGTCTATGGCGACGCCACGCCGCGTGCCATAAGCGCTGTAAAGTTGTGAAGGTGCTAGGTCGCCGCGCATCGCCGCGTCGCCATAACAACTATGCCACCGACAAGCTCAAGCAGCTATAGCACCCCAGTGCGCATGAAGAGGCCAGCTAATTCAGATTCAGAATTGGCCATAATTAGCATATTTAACATATCTATTAAATTAGGATATCCACTAAATTAGTTTGGTATTGTTAGCATTTATTTTTAGCTCTTTCAAGTATGGAAATATTAGTTTTAATTTTTATTATCAGAACCTCTTATAAAAGGAGGCTGTAGCTGAGAAATAAATCAATCAATAAAGAAGAACTTTTCTTATCTCTTGGTGGTGCACATGGTACACTGCACCTTGGGTGTTGTCTCCTTGCGCCTAGATGACATGATCATCGTCTTGGCATTAAACCTTCTCGCCATCATCAGTATAACCTTTGCTCCCTTGCTCATTGCTTAATCCCTGGCCAAAACAACTCTCGACTTCTGTTATGATTGCTTGGAAGGGGGATGGAAATAATGCAAACTATATGAATCATGCTAGTGTTTAGATAACTCCAAATCCTAATATAAAGGGCATGTTTGTTTCAGCTTCTGAACGCTGCAGCAAAACAAACAATTCAGATTTTGGACTCAGATTGTGAGAATCAGTAGCTGCAAAATCTGGAAATGAACTAGAATCTAGAAGTTAGAAAACACCAGCTACTTAGACTAGCTAGCTACTCAGAATCTCTAGCTGCTAGAAGCTGAAATAAACAGGCCCAAAAGATGATATATCATAGTATTTAAGGAAACAAATAGTTTGCTTATTCGAAATTCGGTGTGCTAGTGTTTAGATAAGTGTATTCCTGCCCAACCCCCTTGCTGCAAATATTGGAGTGGCTTTTCCAAGGTAAAAAGAGCTTGGAAAATGTCAACATTTACTGACAATCTAACAGATGGCCTTTTCTTTGTGATTTCATCAGTTTATTGCTTGTACTGAAAATCCTTGTATTACTGATGTTCATTTTGTGTTTCCAGTTCTGTCCTTTTATTTTAAGCATTTTATGAATGAGCCTACAGTTGCATCTAGAAATGCGCCTTCATGGCTGCTTAATTGAACCTGTTGGTGCATTCAATGATTAGGCCTTTTGGCCTTATTCCCAACCCATCCAGTGTATAGGCTGGGTCGCTGGGAAGTTAAACTAAAATTCTGGACCGTACACATGGTACATGGATGGACCAGGATTGAAGCCTATCTAAGACCTTAGGGTAGTGGATTTCACAAACAAATTCAGACAACAGGTAGAAATGTCTAAGCTGATTACTGGAAATGAGTGGAAACTTATTTATTTTCTTCTGCCCCATATAAGATTAATTCATTATTCAGTCATTGAATAGCTCCATTTATCCTATCTTTAGCAAGGGTATATATATGTAATTGTACACTTTATTTTTAAATACTATTCCATTCTGAAATGGTTTTCTTCCAGGAAAGGGGAAGGTTTTGTTTCTTTATCCAAATAAGAGTACTACCCCCATGTCTGTGAAGGATCTTAAATTTGATGGTTTGAACTTGAGTTCTGATCATCAGGAGGTATGTATTCTGCTGTTATGAACAGGAATGGTATTTATGAGACAATGTTTTAAAACTTTGACCAGCAAATACACGCTATATGCAGATAATATTTATAGATGGCCTGGAAAAGGAATGATCAAAGGGTGTGTGTAATGGAGATCTTATTGATATCACAAGTAAAATAAAATAGAAGTAATATTATGCTACTTCTATAAGAAATATTTTATCTTACTTCATTATGCTACTTCTTGTTGGGTTTCAACTCTAGCCTACCCCAACTTGCTTGGGACTAAAAGGCTTTGTTGTTGTTGATGTTGACTTCATTAGCATATTGAACCAGTTGCGCACAAAACAATGAATGTTATCTATACTTATCATATTGGATAAAAGGAGATCATTGAAAAATATCTCCAAAATGGTTAAATAAGAACATGATATTTGTTTAACTAACTCTGATCTAATCTACTATTTTAAAGGAATTACTAATATGTAAGAGATATAATCTATCTCTAATCCCTAATTATTGCTACAGTCCCCATGGGTATTGTTCACGTGAGCTGGGCTAGGCCTGATGGCCCTAGCCCACTACCCATGACAGTACATAGCTATGATGTTTATATGGTTCCTTTACTCCTGAGCCCAATACAACTCTTTATTTAGTATGTCTCCTAATCCTAACAAATCACACCATCCTAAATTCCTAATACTAACACACTTCAAATAAACACAACCCTCTAATTAAGTCTAAACTCCTTATCCTAATCATATTGTTTATAAGTATCACGGTCCCTATTCCTTCTCTAATAAACAATATTGAAATTCTTATAGTGTAAACAATATCATGTTCTTATAATCTTATTTAACCATTTTTGAGTTTTTTCAATGATCTTTTATGATATATTCAACATGATAGTATAAATAACATTCATTGTTTTATGCACAACTGGTTCTATATGGTAATGAATTAAAATGAAATATTTCTTATATTTAAGTATCATGGTACTACTTCTATTTTATTTTACTTGTTATTTTAGATATCAATAATGTCTCCATTACACCCTCCCCTCTGACCTTTCCTTTTTCAGACATCTATAAAATTATCTGCATGTCGTGTATTTGCTGGTCAAAGTTTTAAAAGGTTGTCTCACAGTCTAAAATGAATGCCATGTTAGTAAGTATGGAGGAAATAATGAACTAACGTTTGCAATGTAGGAAGTGCAAGGTGGACCTTATAACTTTGTTTTGCTTGATGGTACCTGGAGTAATTCTGCTGCATTGTACAGAAGGTTGAAGGTATGATTCAGTGCACTTCACGTTCATCATAGTGCACTCCTTTTTTAGTCTGAATTTATGTTCCATAAAAAAATTATGTTCAAGTTATATTGATACTTTAACTCAGACTGGAATCACTGGATGCTTTATTTATAGAACAACTGAAGTTCCAGTGAGCTTTCAGTCTGGGATGGTATTCTGTCCATTATTTTTTCTTGATATTATTGACTTTTCATGGTCTCCTTGATGCAAAATTAACTATTACTTTTATAACTTCATGTTAATATATACAAATAAAATTATGATTATGAAGTTGTCACGGCCTGGCCTTGGCCGCAGGTTGTAGCCGTGTCTCGTCACGGTAGAAGAGAGGGAAATGGCGCTAGGGAGGGCGCCGACGGGGAGAGGAAGAAGACAACACGGGACTGGGAACTAGAGGGGAGGAAACTGGAATCTTTATTACTTCTTGCTTGCCCTCTCAGGTCTGATTACATCCCTATATATAGGGAAAACAGCCTAACCACCCTAACTACTTTCCTAACTGTTAGGCTCACCCCACCTAGCCAACCCAACCATAAAACCTAGGCGTTATAGTGGGAGAGGTGGGGGCTTTTATCCATAGTCCAACATTCCCCCTACGGCGTGCGAGCCCGGCGTAGCCCGCAGCAGGTTCTAGAGGCCCGGCGTAGCCCGCAACAGGTCTCAGCACACTAGATAGGCGCAGGGGAAATCACGCCGCGGAAATGCGTGGCTAGGGGGATTCGAACCCAGGATCTTGGCTCTGATACCATGTTAGGCTCACCCCACCTAGCCAACCCAACCATAAAACCTAGGCGTTATAGTGGGAGAGGTGGGGGCTTTTATCCATAGTCCAACACTAACTACACTACCTAACAAACTTATCTAACAGACTTATCCTAATTCTTCTGCCCCTATGTGCCCTGGACCTGGGCCCCCTTAGGCTGGGCCAATGCGCCACATGACATCTCTCCCGTCCTCGAGAATCAGCTCGTCCTCGAGCTGAAAATCTAAACAAAAATGTCGGAGCTCTTTTGTTGGCGAAAGAATCACTTGTCCTTGAATTAATGACGGCAGTGAGGATGGAGCGGTAGGCGGTTCCCCTTGAAGCTGTATTCTGGTGTAGGCTTGTGCGCGTGGTTTCTCCATGGCCGCTTCATCAATGCAGCTCCAGACAATCAACTCATCGTTGCGATGGAAGGAGATGCACTTGTTGGTGAAGTCCCACAAAACTGGTCCCAGAGTGCGTAGCCATTGCACTCCCAAGACCATATCGCAGGCGTCCAGTGGCATGACGACACAATCGGTGGGAAATATGTCACCCCCAACAACCACTTTGACATTATTGGTGATCCTACTGCATATGACGTTGTCACCGTTGGCCATGCGTACTCGAGTGTCGACACAAGGATGGAGATGGATTCCCGTGATAGCAACAACCCTCTCTGAAACAAAATTATGCGTAGAGCCCGTGTCCATAAGAGCGACAAAGTCAGCACCATTGATATGTATCACTAACTGCATCGTTTCGGAAGCATGCGATTGTATTCCGGCAATTGCATATAGAGAAATCCCGGGGCTGATCGTGGTATCTGAACCATCTATATCCTCTACTTCATCATTGTCGGTGGACGGAGCACATAACCAGAACAGCCGCTTGCATTTGTGAGTTGGGCTAAATTTTTCATCATAGTTGTAGCATAATCCGGCCTCTCTTCGTGCCTGCATTTCCTCTGGTGTTAGGGTCCGTCGTTGGAAACGCCCTTCTCTGGAAACCACCCTAACTACTTTCCTAACTACCTAACAAACTTATCTAACAGACTTATCCTAATTCTTCTGCCCCTATGTGCCCTGGACCTGGGCTCCCTTAGGCTGGGCCAATGCGCCACATGACAGAAGTGGAGTGGCACTTGTATGCTCCAACTGATGAGCCTTCACGACATGACCGTAGCAACTCTAAAACTGATCAAAGCATAAAAAGTTTAGGGGGAGGTCTTCCTCTAGATATGCTTCCGGTTTAATCGTCAAAGGTGATTCTTAAGATGATACTGTCTTCTTCTCGGTGGTAATGATAGAAGCATTCATATTGCATTGAACATATCAAATATGTCAGTTTTCTTAGTCAAAATTTTTCATATATGGATTCTTGGCTGCAATAATGGCATCTAGTTTTATCTGCGTCCTAGTAGGCCAATTACAAGTATTATTGTCAAGGGCCTCAAGGCCCTGGCTGGCCGGACCTCGACTACGTAACTCGTAGCCTCCGTCCGTCACGCCGGCGAGGTTATGCCCCTCAGCCGTCGGCTTTAGAGAAGAGAGGTAGATTGGAGAATACTAATTGCTTAATCCAAATGGTTCCTGCGTACATGAATATATAGCCCTCAGGCCTAACCGAATAGAACTGGTCCTCCCTAATTGTAGGTCTTATCTTAACTAACAAAAGGAATAACTAACATTGCTACTTTTACTCCTGAGATAGCTTAACAAAAGGAATAACTAGTTAGGCTACTTTTACTCCTGGACATCTGCATGCCCTTCCTGCATCCTGGCCGCGCGCTCAACCTCCCGTCGCACGTCACGGGCTCGCCTACGCCTGGTGTACGTGCGCCCGTACATGACATCTCTCCCGCCGTCGAAGACCAGCTCGTCCTCGAGCTGAAAAGCAGGGAACCGTGTACGGAAGTCGTCGTAGTCCTCCCAGCTTGCTGATGTTCCCGGCTCACCTTGCCACTGAACCAGTACTTGGCGTACCCCACGAGCCAGCCGGCCGGCTGTGACTGCTGCAGGCACGGGACACCACCGCGCCGTTGTGGGTTGGGGGTAGGGCCGGTTGGTTCGCCGGTGGTGTGCCAACAAATTTCCTGAGTACCCCAACGTGGAACACATCATGGAGGCGGGCTCCCTGTGGAAGCTCGAGTCGGACAACCACGTCATTGATGACTTCCATGACGCGATACGGCCCGACGAACCGTGGCTTGAGCTTGCCGGTGTTGGAGCGTGGTAGTGATGATGCTGGCCGCTGCCGAAGCCGGAGGAGAGCCCAGTCACCAACTTGGTACACCACTGGACGATGGTGCTGGTCGTAGGCGCGTTTCTGGACCGCCTGGGCCTGTTCGAGGCGGTAGCGTACGTCGTCGAGGAAGGCCGAGCGGTCCTCCATTTCCTGTGCAACAGCAGCCACGCGTGTTTCACCTGGTTCATATGAGCGGATAGTCGGCGGATCGCGGCCATAGACCACGCGGAATGGCGTCTCCTGGAGTGATGACTGGAAAGCCGTGTTGTAGATGTATTCGGCCCATGGGAGCCATCGAAGCCATTGTCGAGGACGGTCGCCGGTGAAACAACGGAGGTACATGACAATCACCCTGTTGGCGGCCTCCGTCTGGCCATCTGTTTGCGGGTGGAAGGCCGACGACATGAAGAGTTTGGTGCCAGTGAGGCGCATGAGCTCGGTCCAGAAAGCCGACGTGAACACCGGGTCGCGGTCCGAAACGATGGACTGTGGGATGCCATGAAGGCGGACGATGTCGCTGAAGAATGCTTGGGCGACGGACTCGGCGGTGTAGGGGTGCGCCAGCGGAATGAAATGGCAGTACTTGCTGAAGCGGTCGACGACGGAGAGGATGACCGTCTTGCCCTGCACCCGGGGTAGTGCTTCGATGAAGTCGATGCCGATGTCGGCCCATACGCTGGATGGAATGGGTAGCGGCTGGAGCAGCCCGGCCGGCCTCAGGTGGTCTGTCTTGTACCTCTGGCACGTGGTGCATGCCTTCACAAATTCCTGCACCAAGCGACGCATATTGGGAAAATGAAAGTCACGGCGTAGGCGGTGCAGCGTGCGATGAACTCCTTCATGGCCGTCGTCGTGGACCGCGGTCAGGATCTCCTGGAGGAGTGGCGACGAAGGCGGGATGTAGAGGGGCCCGCCAGGGCGACCATGCCATCTGTAATCGTCCATGGCGCGGCGCGGGTGCCTGCACGGAGCTCGGCGTGGACGGCGACCAGTGTCGGGTCGGTGGCCTGGGCATGGCGGAGGCGCTCGATGAAGTCGAACCGGGGGGCTGAGATAGCCAGCAGTGCGCCCTCCTCGTTGTCGCGGCGGGAGAGGGCGTCGGCGACGGTGTTTGTGGCCCCGGAGCGGTACTCTACTGTGAAGTCGAAACCCAAAAGCTTGCCAACCCAGTGGTGCTGTGGAATAGTGGCGAGACGCTGGTCGAGGAGGTACTTCAAGCTGTAGTGGTCCGTCTTAACGAGGAAGCGACGCCCCCACAAGTAGGGCCTCCAATGTCGGACTGCCTGTACCAAGCCAATTAGCTCGCGCTCATAGGCTGCCAGGGCGCGGTGGCGTGGTGCTACTGGCCGGCTGAAGTATGCCACCGGGTGTCCCTCCTGGACGAGAACCGCCCCAAAGCCGACGGTCGACGCGTCGTACTCGACGATGAACAGCTTGGCGAAGTCGGGCATGGCGAGGACGGGAGCTGACGTGACCGCTGTCTTGAGTGCTGCAAACGCCGAGTCCGCTGCTTTGTCCCATGCGAAACCGTCCTTTTTGAGCAACGCCGTCAGGGGTGCCGCAATCGTGCCATAGTTATGCACGAACTTGCGGTAGTATCCTGCGAGTCCGAGGAACCCACGAACGGCACGGGTGGAGCGCGGCGATGGCCAATCGTGGATGGCCTGCACCTTGGTCGGGTCCATGGCAACGCCCGCGGCGGAGATCACGTGGCCGAGGTAGGCGACAGCGGAGGCCCCGAAAGAACATTTGGAGCGCTTGACGAAGAGCTGGTGTCGGCGGAGCTCGTCGAGGACCGCACGTAGGTGCCGCAGGTGGTCCGCCCATGTCCTGCTGTAGATCAAAATATCATCGAAAAATACAAGAACGAAGCGTCGGAGGAACGGCCGCAGGACGTCGTTCATCAAGGCTTGAAATGTTGCCGGCGCGTTGCAGAGTCCGAACGCCATGACCAGGAACTCGTACAGGCCGTCATGCGTGCGGAACGCTGTTTTGTGGACGTCCTCGGGTCGCATGCGGACCTGGTGATACCCTGACCGCAGGTCGAGCTTGGAGAAGAACTTGGCACCATTGAGCTCATCCAGCAACTCGTCCACCACCGGGATCGGAAAAGCGTCTTTGATCGTCATGGCATTCAGGGCGCGGTAGTCGACGCAGAAACGCCAGGAACTGTCGGCCTTCTTCACGAGGATGACCGGCGATGAGAACGGGGAGTCGCTGCGGCGGACGATCCCTTGTTCAATCATGGCGGCACATTGCCGCTCCAACTCATCTTTGTGGGCAGCCGGGTACCGATAGGGCCGTACGGCGACTGGCTGTGCATCGGGTTTCAGCAGGATGCGGTGATCATGGGTGCGCTTGGGGGGCAGGCCGGTTGGAGTGGCGAAGACCCCTGCAAACGCGTCGAGTAGGGCCTCCAGGAGCGGCTCGCCTGCGGACACGGCTCTTGCCGCTGGTTCTGCCGTTGTGGCCAAGCCATCCCAAGAGACAGTGCGGCCCCTCTGCTGGAAGGACATGCGTCGGCTGGCCAGATCCCAGACAATGGGCCCCAACGCGTCGAGCCACTTTGTGCCGAGGACGATGTCGTATCCGGCCAGGGGCATGACGAAGAGGTCTGCTGGAAATGCTGTACCGGCGATGAGCAGCGGCGCGTCACGGATGACGCCGGCACAGGTGATCTTCTCGCCGTTGGCGACCATGGCCGTGAGGCGGGGACGTTGGCGGAGAGGAAGTCCCGAGCGCCGCGCGGCCTCCTCGGAAATGAAGTTGTGGGTGCTGCCGGAGTCGAGGAGGGCGACCAGCGAGGCGGCTCCCAGTGTTACCGCGAGCTGCATGGTGTCCGACACGGACACTCCGGCCACCGCTTGTAGCGAAAAGCAGGGTGCGTCCTTGTCCCCGACGTTAGGAGCGTCGTCGGCGTCGTCAATCTCTACGCCGTCCACGAAGAAGAGCCTCTTGCAAAACCTGTTATGGCCACGAGAATACTTTTCATCACAGTTAAAACAGAGGCCAAGGCAACGTCGTTCTGCCATCTCCGTCGTGGAAAGGCGCTTCTGGTTGCCCTCGCGACGCCCCTGGTCGCTTGCTGGTGGTGCGGACAGGACCGCTTGCTGGGGTGGTGTGGAACCAGCTTGGAGGGGCGGCGGCGATGGCAGGAGTCCGCGCGCGCTCGTCCGAGCCGGAGCCTGAGGTGTCCAGTCGTTCTCCATGAGCTCGACTTGCCGCGCCAGGCTCATTGCGGCAGCTAGTGTGCTGGGATTGTGGATGCGCACCGCATGACTGAGAGGCGGAAGGAGGCCACCAGTGAAGAGTTGTACCCGTTGATTCTCGTCAAGTCTACCCGCACGGGGCAGGAGTGCCTGGAAGCGATTCGAGTATTCCTCCACGGTTCCGGTGCGCCGGCACTCGGAAAGCTCAAACATCGGGGCCGAGCGGCGGGGAGGTCCGAATCTCTCGTTCAAGAGGTCTTTGAACCGGCCCCAAGGTGGAGCGCCATCATCTTCTTCGAGTTGGTTATACCACAGTTGCGCGACGTCGTCCAAATGGTACGAAGCCATCCGAACACGTTCTTCTCCCATGGTGCGGTGGTGGCGGAAGTATGACTCACATTTGTTGATGAACAGCATCGGGTCGAGGGAGCCATCAAAGCGGGGAAAATCCCACTTCTTGTGCTTGAGGAACTGATCTGGATCGCGTAGTCCCTCGGAACGACGGCCGCCTCCATTGTCCGAGGACGACGAGGGCTTTTCCTTCATGGATGCCATGTCCGACTTCAGCGTGTGTACGTCCATGCTTAGTGCCCTCAACTCGGCGAGCACGTCGGCTAGGGTGGGCTCGGTCATGGTTGCGTTGGTGGCTGGTGGTGATGCGGCTGTGGAGGATTGGCTGGAACGGGTGGGCGAGGATCGACCTGGCTCTGATACCAGGTTGTCAAGGGCCTCAAGGCCCTGGCTGGCCGGACCTCGGCTACGTAACTCGTAGCCTCCGTCCGTCACGCCGGCGAGGTTATGCCCCTCAGCCGTCGGCTTTAGAGAAGAGAGGTAGATTGGAGAATACTAATTGCTTAATCCAAATGGTTCCTGCGTACATGAATATATAGCCCTCAGGCCTAACCGAATAGAACTGGTCCTCCCTAATTGTAGGTCTTATCTTAACTAACAAAAGGAATAACTAACATTGCTACTTTTACTCCTGAGATAGCTTAACAAAAGGAATAACTAGTTAGGCTACTTTTACTCCTGGACATCTGCATGCCCTTCCTGCATCCTGGCCGCGCGCTCAGCCTCCCGTCGCACGTCACGGGCTCGCCTGCGCCTGGTGTACGTGCGCCCGTACATGACAATTATCAATAACAGTAAATAGACATTATGAATAATGAGAAGAAATACTCACAATATTTTAAAATAAACAACTCAGTGACAATTAGAGCAAACAA
Source organism: Zizania palustris (assembly GCA_019279435.1). Classification (NCBI taxonomy): domain Eukaryota; kingdom Viridiplantae; phylum Streptophyta; class Magnoliopsida; order Poales; family Poaceae; genus Zizania; species Zizania palustris. Next base: position 28,696,429 of record JAAALK010000080.1, read on the forward strand.
ATTACTCTCTTGATTTTTAGCCATATTGGTCAGAAAAAAGGTACAGAACAGAGCCAAATATTTGGTGGAATGGTGGGTTTTATTTCCTATATTGGCTATCATAACTTCCCACAAACTTGCATGAGTAACAGAAGTTTACATAGGGACGTAGTGATATATCCTAAATCCTAATAATGTGCAATGCATGTCAATATTCTTGTAGTTTCTACTGTAGTTAGTAATCCCTAAAGAAATATCAATGCTTGAAGTTTCACTAGACTATTTTATATCACTCACTTTTTAAAATATTCTTGATGATCTATCACTCACTTTTCAAAATATTCTTGATGAGGGTCAGGCATCAAGCATCTTGGCCATATTTAGCTTTGGCAATGTTTCAACTCCTGCCCCTATGTTGGCATGGGCACATTGACAGATTAGGGGCATGACGTCTTTGGGGTTACAAATTAAAGGAGGTCTATGAGGAGGGTTGTTGAATAGACAATTTAGGGAAAAATGTAAGTTGGTCGGATATTGGAATATGGATTGGATATTCTGACATGTATCGGATATTTCGATCTGTGTCGGATTTTCCAATACATGTAAGAATTGCGCAAGCTAACATAAGTACATCTACTCTATCCGAACCAATATTAGCACATATAATTACTAGTTAATCGCGACACACAAGATAAAGAAAAAGGTAGAGAGATATCACCGAGCTTTGGAGACGAAGTCTTTTCTCTCAAAGTTTGGATCTTTGGAGAATAATGTCTCTGGTGAGGAGCTCACAAAGTGATGGGCCACTTTTAACCCTTTTCTTTTGAAGTTGCACAAATGCACTTCTCTTCCAATATTGGTAACTTTTTCCTTTCGGCGGTGAGATTTGGCTTTCACAAACTTTCCTAAGCTCATCTGATCTACTTGTGGTGACCTAGGAAAGTTTGTGAAGATTGAATCTCACCTTCGAAAGGAAAGAGATACCACTAGTGGAAAGGTTCATTTGTGTAACCTTAAGAGGAAAAGGTTGCAAGAGACCTGACTCTAAATGGGGGTGGGTGGCTCCAACCAGGGAGCTCCAGCAGCTTTGAGAGCTGAGAAGCTCCTAGCAGTGGCGCTGAGTGTCACGGCCAGGTGGCTGCGACATGATGGAAAGAGAGGAAACGGCGCAGGGGTAGGGCACCGGCTAGGGAAGAGAGGATGAAAGCACGGGATTGGGAAATAGATTAGAGGGAAACTGGAATTCTTCTATTAACTTCTCTGATCTCAATAGGTCTAATTACAACCCTTTATATAGGGCCAAACCCCTAATCCTACTACGACTCTTTATTATCTTATTCTACTAGGACTTCTCTTTATTATCTTGTCCTACTAGGACTTTATTATTTTAGACTCCCTAATCTGGACTGGACTCCCTGATTACAATTATCAAACAACTCCTTGATTCCCTAATCTACCTATTCTGCATTGGACTCGTGGTACTGTTCACGCACAGTACTGTTCACATGAGCCTTGTCTGGTGCTAAGGCTCCTTGGGCTGGGCCAATGCGCCACATGACACTGAGAAGCTCCTAGCAGTGGTGCTGAGAAGCTTGAAGGGAAAAACCTAAAGCTATACCCAATTCTCTCCTGAGCTCGCCTAGGCACCACCTAGTTTCCTCCGCTTACACATGCCTAGGGGTGACTAGCAACACCTAGGTGGATTTCTGCCTAACCACACCATGTCAGCACTAAACGGAGCAGAGAGCCACCGCTCAGTGCCTAGGTGTCCTTTTTTTTAAAAAAAAAAACACGGGCTGCTTCTTAGATCAGTCAGCCAAAACCTGCTTCTGGAGAAGCACCAGCCACTCCAAACAGATCATAGGTTGATCACTTGATTGTACATTTAGAGCACCGTGTTTTGTCCAGTCTGCTTTTGGCTCTGATGCTTGACTCTGATTTCCATCACTTTTGTTAATGTCTTAGCCAGTTATGCTTGCATTTTTAAATAGTGACGATTCATTGTCATTTCAGCATTTTGAAACTCTCTTCCTCAAAGCTACCATGCTTATGCCACAAGTAAATAAAAAGCAACACACATAAACTGCATCCAGTTTGTTTGGCTAAGTAAACCTTAACATCGATGTTTTATATATAGGAGAGATGGACTGCAATATGGGGAGAGGAAGACATACCTTGTATCTCGCTGTCTACGCTCAGTGTCTCTGTGATGCATAAACTAAGGTGAAGGGGGTATCTTCTCTCCCTACATTCTTATTTTTTTTACAAAAAATGAATCTTTTCTTGGTACCTGCAACTCACTTCTCCTGACATTTTCTCGTTTAGACCTCAGCCAGCGTGGGATCGTACATGCACTGCAGCTGCAGCAGCTGGCCTCCTTTGGGAGTTGGACATGCGGTCCGAGCTCAGTGCCTTCAAGTTGGAAAAGCAAGCTGAGGCCGTGGAGTGTTCATTGGATGTTTTGCTTGATGCTCTCACAGCTCGACGGCTTCGCCTTGGACGATCTATAACACGAAAACAGAGACATAGTAGGAACTGCATATAGTGACATGCCAGGATGGTTACAATATTTTCCTTTTCTTTTCAGGTCGCTGGTCGTCTGTCGTACATTTCATTTGTAGTTGTTGATAGTTGATACTTGAGGCAAGTGACTGCTAAGCATGAAGAACATTCCTCCTGCCGGGAAATTGATATGGAGAACACCTGTACGTTTGCAGCTGTGATGAGCTGAAACGGCAAATTCAAACATTGCAGATACGTTGTATCTGTGGTGAAAAGAAGAGCGAACAAAAATTTTCCTTTAATGCTCTGCAAGGGTTACAAATGTACGTTTTGTTTTCGTAAGCTTTCATAATCGGATGAGAGATTTTGATATTTTGGAGCAATCCTTTTTCGGCTACCGAGCTAAATTTTGGCACATGATATGAAATTGCTACCGCGTTTGTTTTTTCAGTTGATTTGTTGGAGGGCCTTTTGGGGAATGTTGGAAATTAATCTTGCTTTTCTAGGCGTTGATCATACTTATTTTATTGTATGGTATTGTTGTTGTAACTAGTTTTAGTAGACTAAGTGTGTGTTTGGTTCGGACACAAAGTGAGATGGAGACAAAGTGAGAGGATAGTTATGTTCCAATTTTTGGGATGGGATCATTAGCGTGTTTGGTTGCGTGGGATGAGGATGTTCGAGTTTTCAGTTTGGTTGGTGAGTTGAGAAAAATAGGATGATGTTAATTTTGTTATAACAGTTTTTTTGTGGACTTCACATGTCATTATGTGGGTCCCATATGTCATACTATCATGTTTTTCTTCTTCCTCAATCTCTCACACTTATCCACTCTCATCCTCGGTGGTATTTGTCGCCATCCACCGCCCCCGGTCGTTGTCACTTGCCTTGGCTATCGCCTCAAGTTGTCGTTTGCCCTGGCCATCCCATCTGTCGCTTTGAGTCGTCGTTGTCCTAGCCGCTGCCCTAACCGCCTCGAGTCGCTTTCCATGGCCGCCGCACAGAGCAAACCCACCCACCGCCTCGGATCGCTGCCTGCCCTAGCCGTTGCCTTCCCCCACGCCGTTTTGAGCGGATGGAGCAAAAGTGGGATGACTCCGTCCGCTCGTTTTTTAGGGACAGGAGGATCCCTCTTTCTGTGGAATATTCTCGAAATATTTTCATGGTGGGATATCTCCTAGTTGTTCCTAAACCAAACAGATTCAAAAATGGAGATCATCCCGTTCCATCCCACTTCGTCGCCTGAACCAAACACACGCTAAAACAAACACTATCAGCATGCATGTAGTGACATAAAAGGCTAATCTTTTGTGGAGCATAAAGTGGTTAGACAGTAGTGCATGCATGTTTGCTGAAATCAGTCTCATCTGAGTTTAGAACAGTGTTTGCCTCGCGGGATGTTCAGATTCAGATAACAAAATTTCCATGTTGCTTAATATGTGTAGGCACACTCCACAGATGTGTAGAAGCTCCTCGGTGCCAGTTGAACAGGCCATCTTGGGTCAATGGCTGTGACCTCCCTGATGTACTCTCTCGATTTCATGACAAATTACACACTCTGGCTCCTGCTGAAAGAGGGCACTGCTTGGGTCTGCTGATGATCAGCATGGTCCTGTATCCTCTCCTCCCCAGGAATCCTTCCTGGCTGCGTGGAAAAATAATCCAGCAGTGATGTGAGCAGAGACAACATCAAGCTTTTAATATTGCATCCTTAGTCTCTTTTATACCTTACTCTTTCTTAGACTAACTCTAAGGACATGCCTTAGCCAATGACTATGACAAGTACACTGGATTTTTATTCAGATTTACTATTATGTTATTGATTTTTGCTAATCCTTACTACCATTGTACATTCCTTTACGATATCTATATACTTTTGATCAGTACATATTTTCTATTTTATACTAACAATGACGGGGTTACAACAACATGTGGATTGTGATTCGAAGGATAAGATCTTGAGGCTCAATGGTAAGATCGATGTAAACTCCATCTAGCAAAGACATGCAAATGCTAGCTCCAATGATGCCCTCACTGCTAGCAACAATAATATTAATCTACTATATGTTATCACCACCTTTAGATTTCCGGATATAAAACCAACGTATATATTTTTTTTGGTTGTTACTTTAGGGAGTGTTTGGTTTGAGGGTAAGTATGAATAAGATACGATCATCTATGAATTTAGAGATAGTATGATACATATAAGGCATGTAGGTGTTTGGTTGGACGCGAGAGATAATTTTTGGTTTGATTAGGTGGATACTTAAATTTAGTGGGGTTCACTTGTCGAATATGTTTTTGACAAGAATATAATCATATTAGATCTTATTTTATAGATTAAATTGTAATGAATACAATGATGTAATTACATCTTAAATTGGATAAATGATTTAGGAAAAATTATTTAAATATTTATAAATGAAAAATTAAATACATTCTAATCAATCAGGAGATGACATATTATCTCATCTAATATTAGATATACTTGTCTAAAAAATTTCCTGAATTACTCCATCCAACACATTGAATGAATATTTATTTCGGTGACCATTTTATTCATCTTTACCCTTCAATCAAATAGTTGACCGGAAGAAATAAGCTTATCTTAGGAGAGTATTTGGATCAAGGTGCTAACTTTTAGCCCGTGTCACATTGGATGTTTAGATATCAATTTGAAAGACTAAACGTGAACTAATTATAAAAATAATTACAGAATCATAGGATAATTCACGAGATGAATTTATTAAGCCTAATTAATCCATGATTAGCAAATGTTAAATCACGGCGTAATTAGGCTAATTAGATTCGTCTCACGAATAATTCACCGATTATGAATGAGTTTTGTAAATAGTCTATATTTAATACTCCAAAATAATATCTAAATATGGATGTGACACGGGCTAAAATTCAAACACTCCTTACTCATGGATACGTAGTGAAACAAACGGGTCACCAAGGGTCCGTTTGGTTTGGGGGCGAGGGTGGATAGGATGATCACATCCATGAATTTAGGGATGGGATAATACATTCGAGGTGTTTGGTTGGACGGATGAGATGAGACAATTTTTTGTTTGGTTAGATGTATATAACTTGGATGAGATAATGTTAAATTTAGTGGGACCCACTTGTCAAATATATTTTTAACAAAAATATAATCATATCAGATCTTATTTTATAGATTAAATTATAATAAATACAATGATGTAATTAGATCATAAATTGGATAAATAATTTGGGAGTAAAAAACATTTGAATATTTATAAACGAAAAATTAAATGTGTAATACCAGGAGATGACAAGTCATCTCGTCCAATATTGAATGAGCTCATCAAAAAAAATTTGAATTTCAATTCTCTATTCGAAGGAATATTTCTCTTGTGAACCATCATATCCACCTTCGCTCTTCATCTAAACAGAAGACTAGATGAAATGACCCTGTTTCATCCTAGAATATCCGGTAAAGCAAGTGCACCCCATGTATTTTTGGCAGTGGACGCCTGGACGGGACTGCATGCCCTGTCGTACCGTCCGCGCGCACGTCCTCTCGCTCGCCGGCCACCCTGCGTGCTGCAGCCTGCATGCCGCGCGCGCTGGCAGGCATGGCGTGCCGCCCCCCCGGAGCCGGAGGTGCGCCCCGCGCGCGCGCATGCATGCATGCACGGAAGACAGCGACGGCGCCGCAGGTGGTTGGCTTCAAGCAGCCTGGCCTATAGCTAGCCTTCCCGGCCGCCGGTCGGTGGCCACGTACGCGATTGCTTGCACGCCTGGTGTTCCGTTGCCGTGCTCGCGCGCGCGCGCAGCATGTGTGCCGCTGGCCGCGGCCGGCCGGACCAGCCGGGCCCTGCGTTGCGCCGTCCAAAGACTGCCGAGTCAACTTTGGTGTCAAATCCTGGGGGAGTTGGACGTGCGTGCATGCATGCACACACGTGCGTGCGTATACTTGCTGTTCATCAAGCGCGCCGCCAAGTTCTTCTCCGTCTTTTCTCATCAACAGCATCTAGATACGATGCACGTATATACGTGTTGGTAAGCGTTGATCACATTACATCAGAAAACTTATCCTAAAACCTATATTTTAAATTATTAATGTCGTTTTGGACTCCTCAAAATTTTCAAATTTTAAGTAAATATAAGGGCCCTCTACTTTACCTCCATGTCTGGAGAATCACTACGGAAAAAAATAATTTACCGAGTACTACGCTAAGTAAAAAACACTCAGTGAACCTACTGTCGATAATTAGTGTTTCGCCAAGTGTGTTTTATCGGACATTCGGTGAGCCCTTCGTCGAGTGCCACGTTAGCTTCGCCGAGTACCCGATGTGACACTTGATTAAAAAAGTGGCTAACAGACTGGACGATGTGACGATGACTTCATCGAGTGCCACACCGAACACTTAGCGAATTGGAATGTGTTCACCGAGTGCCATGTAAGGCACTTGGCGAACATGTAAAGCACTCCACAAACAATGCCATAATGCACAAAATCATGCCACGTGGCGTAATTCTATGCGTTTGAGGCTATTTGCCGAGTGTAAACACTCGACAAACCCTATTTTTTATAAAAAATAGTACATTCACATACACAAATATATTCACATACACATATAGAGAAATCCACATGCACATTCACATATATATCCTAAATTCATATTACATCCCAATTTCATCACAAAATCATCTCAAATTCACATTATATTCCGAATTCAATCACAAATTCATATTTCATCCCGATTCATCATATTCACATTCACATATGCATCTCATTTCATTACAAATTCACATTTCACAATTCACATCACATATCATTATAATGAGTCATCCATAATAATCCACTCCACAAGTGCATTACAAAGTTAAGTGATTAAAAGTTTATAACTTACTTATCTCACATCTCCCAAGGATTCCAAGGCTAATTTGATCCAAATCCCGATGATGGCAACCGCAAAAAAGAGTTAGTTAGCATAACTGCATATAAAAAATGATGATTAGAGGGTTAGAAACTCATATTGACACTCTATGGAGTATGAGAAGATGATTGATGTTGAGGGAGTGCAGGAGGGGGTGGTGTCGGTGATGGAGGCTGGCCCATCTGACTATAATAAGAGCTTCCCATCATTTGCGCCCAATACTACTGCATTTGGACCATCTAGGCCTGAAATTCAGCCTGCTAGACCCTCATGGACTGAATATCCTATCGCTGCATTTGGCACCACGTCTTCTCTCGGCCTCCAATTGGGACTACACAACATCATCGTAATGTCATTATCATTCCAATACAAGGAAAGTTAAAGGATTTAAGGATGTCCAAAATACAACTAACCTAGAGATCGGTAACGAGTACCTATGATGTGTCCATGTGATAGTGTATACCTAGACCTAATCTCGAGCTCGTGAGCTCTCAGATGATAGAGAGTAGGGTTGTGTAAATCATCGACCGTGCTGTAGCCCATCAAATAACGGTCATGCCTCTTGCCTCCTCCAGCCCTCATGACCACCTCCCCGTCGATGTCATGCTGGACTGGCTCATATTAGGACCATACACTTCTCTCACCATCATTGTGTAGTCCTAAAGGCGTTCATACGCACTTGGGTTGGTGTATGACTCGGTGGGGTCATTTGTATTGTATGTGTTGTCTTACACCGCCCTCCCCTTGTGAGCCAGAGCAAATGCCATGACTTGCGAGTATTCTTGACCCGTATTGGCTGTCAACTGTAATAGAAAAATAGTTAGACATGAAGTGCAAACGAGCGAGAGAAAGAAAACATGTAACTACATACCCATTTCGCCACGTACTTGTTTAGGTTTTGCGAGTCGTGGTGGTGTGGTGCCCCTCTCATGGGTAGGCATCTCTCCTAGCAGGCGTCGTGAGTGTTTTGTCACTTCAAATAGCACAACTTATCGATAATTTGTCCTAAGATTGAAGATCCTAGAGGTACCACAAGCGAAGGGACCTACATAACCAAGTGAAGGGTATAAAGAAAAGATGTTAAGTATTGCAAGATAAACAATAATGCACTTATTATCATATATTGCTCACGGGTCAGGTATGTGGTCCAGACATCCTTCATGATCTTTTGTTTAAGTTGATCAACATAGTAGAGGATCATGGCTTGAATACGAGCCTTGCTGTGCATATCAATAACAAGCTTCTTGGCAGCTCTATTGATAACCTCAGTAGCCTGAGCCTCATACCCTTCATTACACCTGAAGAAATCCTACATATAAATGTGACAAAAAAAGTTATGTAGTTCCAATGTGACTAATATTGACAAATATAGTGTGAATAGAAGCTTACTTAGATCTCAACCCTTACTTGGTTGGTTATGTGGACAAACTGCCCCCTTTCCTGGTCATGGGTGTCCGGGTTACTTTCGTAGTGCTTCCAAAGACCAAGGAGTCGTTCACCAAGTGTAAGTACTCACCACCTCCCTGTTCAATCCATATCTAGTTCATGTCCTAGTGTCTCAAAAAATTATTAGTATGTGTGTTGAAATACTAAACATACAAAATAAAGAAAATATGGACTAAATGGAACAACTTACCTATTTTTTTGGTTGGATGAGTAGGCGTTGATTTAGTGGCACCGATCACCTCGGGAGGTTCGAAGGACCATGCCACTACACTACTGTACCAGAGCTAGAGGTACCCCTACAGCCTCCCCCAGCCTCCTCTTCCTCCCCTAGCCTCTTCATCCTCCCTTAAGTCGTGCTAGCTGGATGACCTGACTCAAACTCAGGAATGCTCTCTAGTTCGTACTCTTGCTTACCAGCAAAAGCTCGCTTCTAGCTCATAGTCATGCTTAAGGTCGTAGGTGTCTTCCCTCTCTTGGCTACCTGCTACGTTCCCCCTTGGGGTCTACTTGAGTACCCTCATCTTTAGATTTAGATTTAGATTTAGACCCACTTCCAAATAGTAGACCCATCATTTTCTTGAAACCCTCAGACCCCACCATTTTTCAATCACCTGCTATGAAAAAGAGTAAACCACTTTAGATGAACCATGTAACGTGATGTAAACAAATGTAATATACTAACAACATAAGTACTGTAAAGTTGTTATAAATAGTCATCACCATCGGGATTTACTAGATCATATGTCTCATCATCGCTATCGCATGATATGATATAATTATCCTGATGCTTGGGAGGTGGGATGTTGTCATCACTGTCATTGCCTAAATATAATCTTTATAGTAATTCTAAGTCCTTGCCATTCTCAGCCTCATCTTCTTCATTATTGTCGGCACTGCTTTTGTTGTCTACTTCTATGTTCAAAGCTTTCATCAAGTAAATCATGAATGTGTCTGGTAGTCCATCTTCTTGAAAGAACTCCTCGTCATATGTGTTGTGGTCTATATTATAATCTTTATTATTGGGAATAGGTAGTTTACCATGTGGTGACACCTTGTACACAATATCTCAACTCTTGAGACAGTGCGGCGGTGTTGCATGAGTAGGGAGATAGTAAACCTATGTCGCTTGTTGAGTCATGATGTAAACATCTTCACTCGACAAGATGGAGTCTTGATGAATTTCGACTAGCCCAAGATCAGGGCCCATCTTACTACTTTGGGATTGAACCAGTGGCGTTTGAATACAATGGGATTAAGAGGTTTGCTCCCGTTGAAACTCAGTTTATATATTTCTTCGATTCGTCCGTAGTAGTAACCCTATTTATGCCTAAAGTAAAAACTTTGGAATTTGTTGTTCTTTGATCTGGATGAGTCCAATCGTGGATTGTTGTATGGAAGTCATACTCATCCACATCGTAAGCTTTAAATGACTTAACCCTATAGACTTAACAATTTTCAACTTGTATCAACTCGGTACTCATAGCCATGTCGATTCTTTCCTATAGGTTTAAATGAGACCGACATATGTATTAGTCACATGTTATATACAGTTGAAATATAAAACTAACTAGGAGACAATTTAGAAAGTAACTTTTGTTTGAACCAAGAAATAAAATCGGGATGTCCATTTTTTGCACCATGCTTAAGAAGGGCGGTAGATTCCTCAAGGGTAGGGTCCCTTGATTCATGCTAGAATCGCTGATAAAATTCCCTAAAGCAATGAGAGATATCGATATTAGGGTCAAAACATGTAAGATCAAGTTGAGGGTGTCATTTGTTGAGCACTTACTCCATGTGTGGCTCCACATCGGAAAGGTTTGTCAGGACATACAACATAATAAAGCATCACTCTTTATGTTGTAAAGTCTTCTTAGTCGCACCACTTGCACTTCTTAGTTGGCCTATGAAGATGCTGAGGTTTGATTCATCGTCTAGAAGCTTGTAATGGGAAGGTGGATTATGCATGCTAGGGATATTGTCTACATAGTATTTTGTTGTGAATTTTGACACCTCCTTTAGGATATGTGCCTTAGCTACGGATGTTTCAATTTTGCACTTGTTCTTACATTTATTCTAAAGAATCTTCTAGAATCTCACAATTGAATATCACCAATGACTTTGTACCAAACCTCTCATTCGTGTATCATATAGAAGGTGTAATGTCATATGTTGCATCAGATTGAAGAAGCCGAGCAGAAAGATCTTTTCTAGCTTGTAGAGCAACACATGCATTAGTGTTTCCATGTCTGCTACCATGGTATGAGATAACTCTTTAGCACAAAGCTAGAGAAATAAATTGCTCAACCGAGCCAGCACTCGCCATACATCCTTAGGGACATAGCCTCAAATCATCACCAGGAGCAGTCGCTCAAGCCATATGTGATAGTCATAACTCTTGAGCTCGTTAATTTGTAGAGTAGCTAGATTAACTTTGTTGGGATAAGGGGAGTCTACGCTAGCCAATAATTTTAAATTTTAATAAATTTTAACCCCTTGGCCTAGCAACCATGCACATGCACATAAGGGATCATGAATCGTTACCTTCTAACGTGAGACATGCTAGTGCAGCAGAAGAAGTTGTTGAGGAAGTGTGTCCTCGTTTAACCTCGCCTTGCTCCGCTCGTTCACCGATGTTCAAGTTATTGAGGAATACGATGAGCACCGTTGTTCGAGCAATGCCTCCATGGAGTCCACATGTACAGGGATGGGATTTATCTCATGCCAATGTGCTAGCACTGATCGTGAGATCCAAGGTGAGAATCCAATCTCAACTCTTTGAGATCAAGAAAGAGATGAGAGGTGTGGTGGCTAGGGTTTTAATAATAGGGGAAGTAGCAACAACAACCCCACAACATCTCTCTCCCCTCTATTTATATAATGCCTAGGCCCTTGGCCCAAAATGACTTTAAAGCCTAACATATCCAATCTATTTCGCTTGGATCAGAACTTCCGATTTTAACTCTCGGTCTCTAAATTTTATTTAATCCAGAACTTCCAATTTGAACTCTTGGTTTCTAAATTAAATTTAATCTGGAACTTCCGAAATTTTAGCGAAAACTTTCGATTCACTGGAATCCCAGAACTTCTGATTCCTCTAGGAAACCGAGCAAACGAGTAACCGAGTTGGGTCAGAACTTCTGGTTCTTAATCGGAACTTCCGATCCACTTAGAATTTTCTTTGGCACAATTCCTTCACACTCCCCTCTTTAGATTAGCTACATAGCCATCAAGGAACATCAAGGTTTAGAACCACTCAAGTACTTCCCTCTTTGGGCCCTTGTAAGAACAAAATCGGCATTTGGCTTCATCTAGGATTTCCCGCCTCTAGGAGGTACCTTGTTCATTGGTTTATTGCATAGAGTTGTTTGATCTAATCGGAACCTTGACATTGTCCTTTGTCTTCTTATAAATATTCATGATTGTACCGAAAATGGCCTCGACAACATTATTCTTAGTGTGCATTACATCAATGTTGTGTGGAAGACAGATTATCGAAGTAGGGGGGATTCCATATGCATGGCATGTGAGTCCATGCATGTTTCTCATCATATCCAAGAGAACTGTCTCCTTATGCATTGATCTAGAGAGAGTCTAATTGAACATGAACCTCAGCATTGGTTATCTTAGGCGATGTCGAGTCTTTGACAGTCACACGTTGTTGGACTGAAGAGGCGACCAAAGGAGGGTGAATGGGAGCTAAAATTTCTTCCGCAAAAACCACCTCAGATTCCACCCTTCGCTAAAACTAGTTCGGAGGTATTGCTAATACTTCGAACCTATCTTCGTACTGGACAGAACTGCGGAGCACAAAATACTTCACACAAGACAACCCTGGATACCTTGATCTAGGCTTCACACTAGCTAGCTCTGCATAGAAGAGTGCGCAGAGACTGGCTTCGTACGAACAAGCTTCGCTACACGTTACAACAACTAGAGAGTACCTCGCACAATAGCTTCACACTAGTGACTTGCATTAGGCTTCACAAGTTTTTGCACGATACTCAACACACCCCACGGACAGGCTTCGAAAAGGACTACAAAAAAGGTCCTTAAAATGGACTTCACAAAATGGCTTCGCAGTGAGAAAAATCGCTATTGTATTTTGAGGGATTGCCTCTGTGTCACAACAGAGCGATGATACTGTAGGAACAATAAAATTGAATAGTTTATCAAATTATTCATGGATTTCACACAAGGCGACAGAGAAAATCCAAGAAAGAACAAGTTGCTCATGCATCAGAGAGTTGTTTCATCTTGTGCAAGAAAAACGCAATGAAACTCAACAGTACTCACACATGGAATAATAACTGCAAATACAACTTCATTCAGTATATGAAAGAAAGATCAAAGATCGAATAGAAGTTTCATTACATGAACAGGGAACACAAAAACTCCTAATTCAGAGTACAAGAATGTGGCGGCTAGCCCTAGATCAGAAGATTCTATACCTAAATAAAGTGTTATGGATGATGCTCTAAAAGTGTTGCCCTATACTTCAGCCTACCCTTCCTTTTATAGCCTACTTAGACTTTTTAAGTGACTACCATATGTTGGGAAAAGGGGAAGCTATGCTAGCCAGAAATTTCAAAAACTTCACCCCAAAGCCCAAGAAGCATGTGCGTGTGAGATCATAGATCGGTACCTTCTAGCACAAGACGCGCTAAGTGCAGTGGAAGAAGATGTTGAGGAAGTACGTCCTTGGCTATCCTCGATTCGTCCCGGTCGTTCCTCACCAATCCATTCGGTGAATACGATGTATTTGTTCACGTGATGAAGTCCACGAGCGTCGCTATTGGAGCAACGCCTCCACGGTATCCACACGTCTAGGGATGGAGTCCTTCCCACATCGGCGTTCTAGCACCGCTCATGAGAAAAGGGAGATCCTCAATCTCAACTTTTGAGATCAAGAAAGGGAGGAGAGGAGTTCTTGGTGGCTAGGTCTAAACCATCAAAAGCTTGTCCTCCAAGACCTCCTCTCTTTATATAGGGATAAGAGCCCCTAGTCGACAGCATCTCGAAACCAACAATCCAGTTACAACCGATTTGTGCTCTAACATATCCAATCTGTTTTACCCACGTCATAACTTCTAATCTTGGATCGGAACTTCCGATCGGGTATTTTCGGTCTCTCAATCCAGCATATTACTATAACAGATCCAATCTATTTTCGTCCACTTCAGAACTTCCAATACACATATCGGAACTTCTAATCAGTACAATTTTCCTGATTCTAAATCGGAAATTCCAGTTTCAACTATGTCTCTAATTATAAATTATCGGAACTTTCGATAACATATAGGAACTTCCAATTTTAGCTCTCGGTTTCGCAAACCATAATTAACATAAGTTACGATATTGTATCGGAACTTCCGATTTAATCTCTTGGTTTCTAATTCTGAAAATAATTAGAACTTCCAATTCCAAATCAAAACTTTCGATCCAACCGGAATTTTCTTGGACATACTTCCTTCAATCTCCCACTTACACAAAAACCAATTATTTGCATGTTTCTCAATCCATCCACTTAAGTGTGTGACTCAATAGTGAGAAACCAAGGGTTGGTTTCGGTGTTTTGTGATGAGTGATTGACAGGTTTTTTACCCTCTGTTCGAAGGGTACCTCCGGAGGGGCTTCGGAGGTGGTACCTCCGAAGGGTGTTCGGAGGTGGTCTCACCGAAGGGTGTTCGGTGGCTGTTTGCTTGCTGCAGCTGTTGCAGCGGAGTGTGCTCGTTGGAGGGGTCCGACAGTACACGATGACTGGGTTCGTACCGAAGGCTTCGGTACTTTGGGTGGTACACCGGAGTGTGTGCCGGAGGTTGTTAACCCGGAGAGGTCTCCGGAGTACTGGAAACACTTGTCTGTTTGTCGGTGGTGCGTAGGGACTTCGGAGGCGACGGACAAGGTTCGCAGCAGGTGAACCTGGGTCGAGCAGGAGGCTTGATGCTAGGGGAGCGGGGAGCTCCGTCACGGTGGCTACGAAGGTGGTCCGGGTCGGTCCTCGGGTCGAGGCGTGCCAGGTGAAGGCAGAGAGTGCGGAGTGTGGCTCCGACTGAAGGTACTCCGAGACAAAGTCCTCGGAGGTGAGGCACTTCGAAGGTACTCCGAATGGAGTGACTTCGGAGTTGGTTGGAAGAAGTCCTCTGCGGAGGCAAGGTGTTCGAAGTGTGCTCTGGAGGGAGACATTCGAAGGTACCCGACGAAGGTCTCAGAAGTCAAGGCGCATCGAAGGCATGGTCCGGGTGAGGCTCGTCGAGGAGTGTGCTCGGGGAGAGACACTGCGACGAAGGGCTCATGGAATGCTTCATGCGGAGGCCTTGGACGAAGGAGGGACTTCGAAGGGTGGTACTCCGAAGGTGGGGCTTCAGAGTGATGAAGGCTTCGGAGCAAGGCTAGCTCCGGAGGAAGGTTGACTTGAGGTGCTTCGGCCTGCATGGCTTCGGTACACGGACTAACGGAGTTCGAGCTGGGTGAAGCTACGAAGCCGTGGTGGTCCACTCCGGAGGTGTTGGTGCGAAGGCCCAAGGAGCTTTGACGGCTTCGGCTCAAAACCGTCACTGTATCGAAGGTCATCTTCGGCGAAGCGAAGGCCACCAGGCTCAAGGCTTCTCGCCGAAGCTACCGCACCCTCGCGTGCGAAGGGAGGATTCCAGAAGGTCAAAGACTGCAAAGGCTGACACTGTCTGTTCTGTAAAAGGCTGACACTGTCCCCTCTGCAAAGCTGACAGAGAAGCCTCCAGAATAAAGGTGGACTACCTTTTGTATCCCTTATTTCTGTAGAGTCAAAATCAATGTAAACCCTAGGGGTAAAGTAGTCATTTCCTTTGGGTGAACTGTGGGCTATAAATATGGGGGCTCGGTAGGTAACATTTAACACTTTGAGTATTTACTGTTGAGCTCCTGTAGCCACATACCTCGCTGTATTCATCCAGGGTTCAATATATTTGTGTTCCTTGTTCAAGCAGCGAAGCCCTGCTTATTTGTGCTTTTTGCTTGAACTTGCTTTACATACCTCGCTAGTTTTAGTGCACCGTAGCCTGACTAGGCGAAGGGTGTTTTGTGCGAAGTGTGTTTTTCAGTGTGCTGTCGCTCTGTGTAACTTGAGGCCTGACCTCACAGCTTACTAGCGAAGCCCTGATCGAAGTCCGTTTTGCTTCTTGTGTCGAAGCCCTTAGTGAAGTCCATTTGTGTGCGTGTATACCTTCGTGTACGAAGCACAGCACCAGTTGCTGCTGCCAAGTTCCTGGTCGAAGTCCTCAGAGGGCAGTCCACTCTTGCGAAGGGTGAAGTGCGAAGCCTGCTCGAAGCACCCTGTGTGCGGAGCCTGCACTGACTTAGCAGGGTAGATTTTCGAGGGTTGTTAGTGGAGCGAAGCCTTCTTGGCTTCGAACTTTTGCTCCTGCGAAGCCTGTGTTCGGAGCTGTCGAAGTACCTCCGAACCAGAACTTCGAAGGTTGTGTTCGAAGCCTGTTCCGCAGAAGACAGAACTTAAAACCGAAGGCTAGTTTTTAGCCTGAAATTTTAAAAGCTCCCATTCACCCCCCCCTCTGGTCGTCGTTTCCGGTCCAACAATTGGTATCAGAGCAGGTTAAGATCACCAGTTGACCTTAACCGGTTTTGTGATCTATTGGCGACATGGATAGAGGCAGTAAAATTCCTCAGTTCGATGGGACTGACTTTGCATACTGGAAGGTGCGCATGGAGGCTTACTTGTTAAGCCAAGGAAATGCAATTTGGGAGACTCGCACCTCTCAGACTGAGAAGGATCAGTATAATGCCAATTCCAAGGCAAGAAACATATTGTTCATCGGTTTGAGTAGAAGTGAGTTCGATAGGGTGCAGCACCTTAGGACTGCTAGGGAGATTTGGACAACACTCACTGTTTTTCATGAGGGCTCTACTCAGATTAAGGCCAGACGCCAAAGCACCTACAACCAACAGTATCAGCTGTTTGTGCAGGAACCTGGTGAATCTATAGATGCCATGTTTTCACGCTTTGACGCAATAGTGAGTAACTTGCGATCCAACGGGACGCTTGCTTACAGTGATCATGATAGGGCTATCAAGCTTCTCTATGCTCTTGACCGTAGCATATGGGAAGTAAAGATATCCAGCATTGAGGAGTCCACAGGTTATGACACGTTGACCTGTGATGAGCTCTTTAGCAAGCTGAAGTCCACAGAGATTGCCAAGGCATCTCTTGCAGTGCACAGAATCTCTTTGCCACAGCCATTGGCATTGGTTTCTAGCACTAGCCGTGGCACCACTGCAGAACCAAGCACTTCTGGGACTTGTGTTCTTGCAGATGGTTTTGCTTTGTCCTCCCTGGTCTCCGTCACAAAGGAGCAGGTGGACACTCTAGCTGATGATGAGCTTGCTCTCATTGCCCGGAGGTTCACCCGTTTTCATCATGAGAGACGGGATCAGAGGAGAAGTGGTTTTGGTGGTTGTTTTGAATGCGGTGACACTTCTCACATCAAGGCTAAGTGCCCTAAACTCAAAAAGAAAGATGAGAGTGAGCGCCCCAAATACCACAAAAAGGAGAGGAAGCCTTTTGTGAAGGGCAAACGCGGCAAGATGGCTAAGAAAGTAGCCAAGGCCGCTTCCAGAGCCTTTGTTGCTGCTCTCAGCGACATCGACACATCCTCAACTGAGGAGTCGAGCTCTGAGGAGGAGGAGTCCCCAAGGAAGGAGGACAAAAAGGACAAGAAGGGAAGAGACTTCACCGGCCTTTGCTTCATGGCCGACAGTGATCACAGCGGCGATGAGCTTGACTCATCTGAGGTAAACCTATCATCTGACCAGCTACTAATTAAATTAGATGAGCTGAATGAAGTAGTGCTTGGTCAGGATAGATTACTTGTGCAAGCCGCTAGAGAAAGAAAAGACCTTAGACTTAGGCTAGAAAATGTTTCTACTGAATATGCCATGCTTAAGTCTAAGTTTAATGATGCTGAATGTGAGTCCTGTTCTGTTGTCATGAGTGAGCTTGCTCAGTTGCGTTCTGTTCATGCTCAAACTCTTTCTGAGCTTGAGACTGCACAGAAGCAGCTTTTGGAGGTGGATTCTAGACCTCATGATATTATTGATTGCATGAACCGCTCTTTATTACGCGAAAGCATTAATTTACGTGATAAGCATGTTCATGATTTAGAGGCTAGATTGGAGAGGGCCGGTAGTTCTAAGGATGTGCAGCCTGTGTGTGACACTTGCATCACCCTTAAGGACCAGCTAGGCACTGCTAGAGTGCGAGCTGAGAACCTCATGTCAGAAAATGAATACCTCCTTTCCGTGGTTAATAAATGCACTGACGGAAAGGGTAGGATGGATTTGCTCTTGGCCAAGACCAAGATGTGTGCTGACAGAGCAGGGGTAGCTCTAGGTTTGGGTTTTGAGAGGATACCTTCAGTTAGTGAAAACAAAACTGTTTTTACCTCTCCCACCACCCTAGAGAAAGAGAGAGCTCTGTTAGACACCCCATTAGCCAAAAAGCCTACCCATCCACCAAAGAAAACCACACCTCCTGCCAAGAAAAATCCTCCCAAGAAAACCACACAGAAAAAGCCCAAGGAGCCTGTGAGAGTTGCTCCTGTGACCCATGAGAGTGCCCCGAGGAGAGTTTTTCACTGTTCCTACTGTCAGCGAGCGGGTCATTTGGTTGGGTTTTGTTTTCGTCGCATCAAGGATGAGCGACGCTCTCAGGCGATGAGTTACCAGGACATGCATTACCCATCTTTAGGTATGCATGAGTCTGAGTTTTACTATCGTCCTGCTTTTGAGGCTCCTCGTGCTTCTCGGAGAGGTTTTGCTCCTCGAGGTGTTCACCATGTTCCATATGGTGGTAGACCCCGGGCGAGTAGCTTTGTACCTCGTCAGAGTAGGAGACCTCGACATGTTGTTCATTCACAGCATGTAGGTAGACCTCGCACTTTGCATCATTCTGATTATTATGTGCGTAGACCGTCTGCTTTTACTGTGCCTACTACTCGTGTCACTCAGTGCTGGATGCCTCGTCATTATTTTACTCACCCCAGCACTGAGCGATCGAGACGTTCTTATCATGTGTAGGCGATAGATCGAGGCTTGGAGGGCACATGGATCATGGACTCCGGTTGTTCGCGCCACATGACCGGAGATGCAGCATGGTTCTCCAGCCTCACCGCAACCAAGCAAAGGGAACATATCACCTTCGGAAACAATCGAAGGAGTAGAGTGAAAGGTAAAGGTGTGGTAAGAATTAACTCGAATTTCACTCTCAAAGATGTTGCTTTGGTTGAAAACCTGGGATACAATTTGCTGTCTGTATCTCAGTTGCTTGATGAGGGCTTCGAAGTGTGATTTCATCGCGATACTTCGCAAGTGCTCAATTCTGATGGCGTTGTGGTGTGTAAGATCTTTAGGGTTGGGAGAGTTTTTGGAGCTGATTTTTCGGAGTCATCTAGTTCTTCTCATTGTCTTCTTGCACATTCAACTTCTGAGCTGTGGAAGTGGCATAGGAGACTAGGGCATATGAGCTTTGAGTTGCTTGCTCGTCTGAGCGCCCTAGGTCTGATCCGAGGATTGCCCAAGCTCAAGTTTGAGAAGAATTTAGTTTGCGCTCCTTGTCGACATGGAAAAATGATTGCCGCTTCGCATTCGCCAGTCACCACTGTGATGACTGAACAACCCGGAGAACTTCTCCATATGGACACTGTAGGTCCCTCTCGGGTTAGTTCTTTAGGCGGCAAGTGGTATGTTCTAGTAATTATCGACGATTTCTCTCGCTACTCTTGGGACTTCTTTCTTGCCAGCAAGGATGAAGTGTTTTCACACTTTCGGAGCTTGGCTTTGAGACTTTTCACTGAACTCCCCGGTGCATTGAAATTCATTCGAAGTGATAATGGCACCGAGTTCAAAAATAGTCTCTTTGTTGACTTTTGCATGGAGCATGGCATAAAACATCAATTCTCTGCTCCGCGGGTTCCTCAACAGAACGGTGTCGTTGAGAGGAAGAACCGCACTTTGGTTGAGATGGCTAGGACGATGCTTGATGAGCATAGGACTCCTAGAAAATTCTGGGCTGAGGCCATGAACACTGCTTGCTACATCTCAAACCGAATTTTCTTGCGCTCAATTTTAAATTTGACATCTTATGAGCTGCGTTTTGGGAGACAGCCCAAGGTTACTCATCTTCGAGTTTTTGGCTGTCGCTGCTTTATCCTAAAACGTGGTAACTTGGATAAATTTGAGTCGCGATCTTCTGACGGGATCTTTTTGGGCTATACTACACATGGTCATTCTTATCGTGTTTATAATTTGGAAACTAACACTGTCATCGAGTCATGTGATGTGACTTTTGATGAATCAACCCCCTCTGTTAGTTCTGCTTTTGAACAGGCAAATGAACACGACATGGAACAGACCTTATTTGAAGAAGAAGATCCCGGAGAATTCGAGGATGAACCCCTACTGCCCTCGACATCGACCCCCGAAGCTGACCTTGCTTCAACTACTTCGGCACGAGGTCCCGAAGCGACTACCTCAACATCGGTCATCTTGGACCATTCCAACGCACAAGTTGAGGGGGAGACTGCATCCCGCCGCGAGGCTCCACATCATGTTCAAAGGATGCACCCTCCCGAGAAGATCATTGGTGAGCTTGATCAAAGGGTAACACGTTCTCATGCCCATTTCACTAATGCTGCTTTTGTTGCTTCTTTCGAGCCCTTAGATGTTAGTCATGCACTTTCTAATTCTAGTTGGATCAATGCCATGCATGAGAAACTTGAAAATTTTGAGAGAAACCAAGTCTGGACTTTAGTTGATCCTCCACCAAATGTTCATTTCATTGGAACAAAATGGATTTTCAAAAATAAACAAGGGGAGGATGGGACTATAGTTAGAAACAAGGCTAGACTTGTAGCTCAGGGCTTTTCTCAACTAGAATGGATTGATTTTACTGAAACTTTTGCACCTGTTGCTCGCCTTGAGGCCATTAGGATTTTGCTTGCCTTTGCGACATCCCGGGGATTCAAACTCTATCAAATAGATGTCAAAAGTGCTTTTCTTAATGGCTTCATAGGTGAAGATGTTTATGTAAAACAACCCCCTGGTTTTGAAAACCCCAAGTACCCACATAAAGTCCTTAAACTTCATAAGGCTCTTTATGGACTCAAGCAGGCCCCTCGGGCTTGGTATGATAGACTTAAGTCTTTTCTGCTTGAGCGAGGGTATTTGATGGGCTCTGTTGATAAAACTTTGTTTACTCTCAAGCATGGCAAAGATTTCCTCCTAGTGCAGATTTATGTGGATGATATCATCTTTGGTGGCTCTTCTCATGCTTTGGTTGCCGAGTTTGCAGATACCATGAGCAGGGAATTTGAAATGTCAATGATGGGTGAACTCACCTTTTTCCTTGGTTTGCAAATCAAGCAAAGCAAACAAGGTAATTTCGTTCACCAGACGAAGTACACCAAGGACCTGCTCAAGAAGTTTGATATGTCCGATGCAAAGCCCCTCGCCACTCCAATGGCTACATCTGTAGCATTGGACCCTGACGAAGATGGAGAAGCCGTAGATCAGAAGGAGTTCCGGAGCATGATCGGCTCCCTCCTCTACTTGACTGCCACGAGGCCGGACATACACTTCGCTGTGTGTCTGTGCGCTCGTTTTCAGGCTTCACCACGAGCTTCGCACCGCCAAGCGGTTAAGCGCATCTTAAGGTATCTCAAACATACCCTTGAATTTGGCATATGGTATTCAGCGTCTTCATCTTTATGTCTTCGAGGTTATTCCGATGCGGACTTTGCTGGGTGTAGAATTGATAGGAAGAGTACCTCTGGTACTTGTCATTTTCTGGGTACATCACTGGTTTGCTGGTCTTCCCGCAAACATTCTAGTGTTGCACAATAAACGGCTGAGGCCGAATATGTTGCTGCAGCTAGCTGTTGCTCTCAGATTTTGTGGATGACTTCCACTTTGCGGGATTTCGGGTTAGATTATAAGAGTGTTCCACTTTTCTGTGATAACACTAGTGCTATTTGTATTGCAAACAACCCGGTTCAGCACTCCAGAACCAAACACATTGATGTACGGTATCATTTTCTCAGAGACCACAATGAGAAGGGTGATATTGAACTTCAATATGTTGATACCCAACACCAGCTTACCGACATTTTTACAAAACCCCTCGATGCTTCTCGATTTGCTTACTTGCGTGGGGAACTTAGTATTTGTCACCCTTACGGCATTTTGTGAGGGGGAGCTGTTTTAGATGGATGTGCTTTTGCTAATTGTGCTGAAATTGCATTATATATTTTGCACTTATATGCCTGCTCATAATTCATGAAATCATGTCAGCTCAGCTCTTTTTAATTCATCTGGAACATTCATGTGCATGGTGTTTCATTTTCAAAATCAAATCGTGCTCACTGCTTAGTCTTGAATCTAGCATGTTTAGACAGGACTGCTTTAGCTATCTTTTATCTGCTTGATAGCAAGACACATTTCTTTGGATGCTAACAATTGCAACTTGAAAAATTGTTCTCAATTTTCATGGATATTCACAAAGTACCAAACAATTGGTTCACTTGTTTAAAATCAAAAATTCCATGATTTGTATGCTTTAAGTTAAAAGATCCAGGTGGGTTTGTTTGTCGCACTACCCTATTCTAGACTGCTTACCATTGCACATTGGTCTGAACTGGAATAACGTAGTGTATGCCAAAATCTATGCCTTAAGCTTCATATGGCTTTTATGCCTAGGCTTGGCCGGATTGGAAAGTATAAGGTGGACAAACAAATAACCCCTGGCACTAAGAAAATAACAACGAAAATTCATTGATTATCAAGTTTGCTTTTCAAGCTCCATTTGAACTGGACTTTTCTGTCTAGAGTAGAAACTGACTAGTTTTGCGCAGTCCTTGCTCTTACTTGTCTAGTTTCCTTGACTAAGTGGTGATGCTTTTATTTCAAAAATGATCAAATCACATGCTTCATCATGTTTTTAGAGAATGTTAATTTGAGCTGAGCCCATGATCATTGGTGTTACTGTTGGCATGTTTTTGCTTCATATGTCTTTGCCATTCTGCTCAATTCGAAGCTTTGCATCTTTTACATGCTCCTTGATGCTTGCATTGCCAAAGGGGGAGAAATTTCTCGTTCTCTGCCGCAAGGGGTATAATTTTCAAAGGGAGAGAACTTTTGACATAAAGGGGGAGAAGGTTCTTTATTGCCAAAGGGAAAATTTAACTCAGGGGGAGTTTTTATTGCCGAAGGGGCTTTTTACTCGTTTGAAAACAGGGGTGGAAAATTCTGTTGTCAAGTGACATGATTTGGCTCTTTTCTGAGTTTTTATGGTCACTTGTGTGCTGAAAGTTTTTAAATTTTCTTGAACTTGGATTTGGTTGTCAATGCACTCATCAAGGGGGAGATTGAGAAACCAAGGGTTGGTTTCGGTGTTTTGTGATGAGTGATTGACGGGTTTTTTACCCTCTGTTCGAAGGGTACCTCCGGAGGGGCTTCGGAGGTGGTACCTCCGAAGGGTGTTCGGAGGTGGTCTCACCGAAGGGTGTTCGGTGGCTGTTTGCTTGCTGCAGCTGTTGCAGCGGAGTGTGCTCGTTGGAGGGGTCCGACAGTACACGATGACTGGGTTCGTACCGAAGGCTTCGGTACTTTGGGCGGTACACCGGAGTGTGTGTCGGAGGTTGTTAACCCGGAGAGGTCTCCGGAGTACTGGAAACACTTGTCTGTTTGTCGGTGGTGCGTAGGGACTTCGGAGACGACGGACAAGGTTCGCAGCAGGTGAACCTGGGTCGAGCGGGAGGCTTGATGCCAGGGGAGCGGGGAGCTCCGTCACGGTGGCTACGAAGGTGGTCCGGGTCGGTCCTCGGGTCGAGGCGTGCCAGGTGAAGGCAGAGAGTGCGGAGTGTGGCTCCGACTGAAGGTACTCCGAGACAAAGTCCTCGGAGCTGAGGCACTTCGAAGGTACTCCGAATGGAGTGACTTCGGAGTTGGTTGGAAGAAGTCCTCTGCGGAGGCAAGGTGTTCGAAGTGTGCTCTGGAGGGAGACATTCGAAGGTACCCGACGAAGGTCTCAGAAGTCAAGGCGCATCGAAGGCATGGTCCGGGTGAGGCTCGTCGAGGAGTGTGCTCGGGGAGAGACACTGCGACGAAGGGCTCATGGAATGCTTCATGCGGAGGCCTTGGACGAAGGAGGGACTTCGAAGGGTGGTACTCCGAAGGTGGGGCTTCAGAGTGATGAAGGCTTCGGAGCAAGGCTAGCTCCGGAGGAAGGTTGACTTGAGGTGCTTCGGCCTGCATGGCTTCGGTACACGGACTGACGGAGTTCGAGCTGGGTGAAGCTGCGAAGCCGTGGTGGTCCACTCCGGAGGTGTTGGTGCGAAGGCCCAAGGAGCTTTGACGGCTTCGGCTCAAAACCGTCACTGTATCGAAGGTCATCTTTGGCGAAGCGAAGGCCACCAGGCTCAAGGCTTCTCGCCGAAGCTACCGCACCCTCGCGTGCGAAGGGAGGATTCCAGAAGGTCAAAGACTACAAAGGCTGACACTGTCTGTTCTGTAAAAGGCTGACATTGTCCCCTCTGCAAAGCTGACAGAGAAGTCTCCAGAATAAAGGTGGACTACCTTTTGTACCCCTTAGTTCTGTAGAGTCAAAATCAATGTAAACCCTAGGGGTAAAGTAGTCATTTCCTTTGGGTGAACTGTGGGCTATAAATATGGGGGCTCGGTAGGTAACATTTAACACTTTGAGCATTTACTGTTGAGCTCCTGTAGCCACATACCTCGCTGTATTCATCCAGGGTTCAATATATTTGTGTTCCTTGTTCAAGCGGCGAAGCCCTGCTTATTTGTGCTTTTTGCTTGAACTTGCTTTACATACCTCGCTAGTTTTAGTGCACCGTAGCCTGACTAGGCGAAGGGTGTTTTGTGCGAAGTGTGTTTTTCAGTGTGCTGTCGCTCTGTGTAACTTGAGGCCTGACCTCACAACTTACTAGCGAAGCCCTGATCGAAGCCCGTTTTGCTTCTTGTGTCGAAGCCCTTAGTGAAGTCCATTTGTGTGCGTGTAGACCTTCGTGTACGAAGCACAGCACCAGTTGCTGCTGCCAAGTTCCTGGTCGAAGTCCTCAGAGGGCAGTCCACTCTTGCGAAGGGTGAAGTGCGAAGCCTGCTCGAAGCACCCTGTGTGCGGAGCCTGCACTGACTTAGCAGAGTAGATTTTCGAGGGTTGTTAGTGGAGCGAAGCCTTCTTGGCTTCGAACTTTTGCTCCTGCGAAGCCTGTGTTCAGAGCTGTCGAAGTACCTCCGAACCAGAACTTCGAAGGTTGTGTTCGAAGCCTGTTCCGCAGAAGACAGAACTTAAAACCGAAGGCTAGTTTTTAGCCTGAAATTTTAAAAGCTGACATTCACCCCCCCTCTGGTCGCCGTTTCCGGTCCAACAAATAGGTTTATACACCAACAACTATTCACTGGAAATCTTTTCTTACTCACTATCAATAGAAGTACCAAGCAGCACATATTGACCCTCAAAAGCGTACAAAATAAATTTTCACTGAACCTTTAATATATGGTCAAGCTCAAGGCGAGATTTGTGCCACTCTTATTGGATAGCTCTATATTTTCACTCGAACAATTATCAGCTTCAAATCATAACTGACTCTTTAGTCATAGTGACATGACCATGCACTTTCCAATCCAATACCTCAAGGGGCCCAGAAATGTCTCTCCCGTTACAAGGAGGGGTAAATTATCTTGACCGCTCACATCCCAAGACATGTTTCACAATACACCTGAAAATAACCCTTATTACTACTCTGTTACGGAATAACGTTAGGAAGCATCTAAGTGTGTCACTACGCATTCTGGAATCAAATAACGATCTCAGATCTAAGGACTCTGCAGGTACACCATTTGAGATGACAACTGATGGCACATTACAATAACAATCCAATCAGTATCTCAAGTGGGTCTATCCAACACCATGTTCACCAACATGTGTCTACATCTCTGATTTGACATCCCTATGTCTATGATCTGTGAAACATGATCATCAATAAACCAGATGTGTTAATCTATGTATCATCAATGTCCCATATAATGATAAGATTAGGGATCCATTTTTTAACAATGTCGTTATAACACAAATAGATTCACATATCAAGTCCTCAACTCATTAATCAAATGTAAACGATATTTATTCAAGCAACAAGATAACAATTATCATCACACATTAGCATAGACACTACTAGCATAATCTACATACACATGACTCACTCATGCAAATATCTAATACCCATGGAGATCTGGTGCTCCTCATGCTTGGGCTGTGGAAGAGGCTTTGTCAATGGATCTGCAATGTTCAATCTATGTGCACCTTGCAAATCTTCACATCACCTCTCTCAATGATCTCGCGGATCAGGTGATATTACGTAAGTATGTGTTTGGATTTCTGGTGTGATCTAGACTCCTTGGCTTGCGCAATGGCACCACTATTATCACAATAGAGATCCACTGGACTAGATGCACTAGGAACAACACCTAGCTCAAAAACAAACTTTCTGATTCAAACGTCCTCCTTCGCAGCTTCTGAAGCGTCGATATACTCAGCTTCTGTTGTAGAATAGGCCACCGTCTCTTGCTTGGAACTCTTCCAACTCACTGTGCCTCCATTGAAGCAAAACACAAATCCAGATTGCGATCGAGAATCATCTTTATCGGTCTGAAAGCTAGCATCAGTGTAACCACTTACAACGAGCTCCTCTTCACAACCATACACTAGGAACATTTCTTCAGTCCTTCTCAAGTACTTGAGGATACTTTTAACTACAGCCCAGTGACTTTCACCAGGGTTCAATTGGTACCTGCTCATAACACTTAGAGCATATGAAACATCTGGGCATGTACATAACATGGCATACATGATGGATCCAATTGCGAAGGTATACGGGATCACACTCATCTTCTCTAGCTCATCAGGTGACACGGTATACTGAGTCTTACTAAAAGAATTACCATGTGACATTGGCAAAAAACCCTTCTTGGAATTCTGTATTTTGAACTGTTTCAAAACCTTGTCAATATACATACTCTGGCTTAATTCAATTAGCCGCTTTGATCTATCTCTATAGATCTTTATGCCCAAAATGTATATTGCCTCTCCAAGATCTTTCATCGAAAAACTATTTTTCAATAAAGTATTGACAACATTCAACAAAGAAATGTCATTTCCGATCAATAATATGTCATCCACATTCAAGACCAGAAACACAAGTGAGCTCCCACTAGCCTTCTTGTAAACACAAGTCTCTTCTACGTTGTTGATGAAGCCAAACCCTTTAACTACCTCATCAAAGCAAATATTCCAACTCCGAGAAGTTTACTTCAGTCTATAAATGAACTTCTACCTACTTATAAACTTTCCTAGTACTTTTTGAATCATCAAGACCATCAGGTTGTGTCATGTATACATCCTCACTTAGGTTTTCATTCAAGAAAGCGGTCTTGACATCCATTTGCCATATCTCATAATCATAAAATGCAACAATTGCTAGGATGATCCAAATAGACTTACGCATAGCAATGGGCGAAAATGTTTCATCATAATCAACACCTTGAATCTATTTGAAACCTTTTGCCACCAATCGTGCCTTATAGATGTGAACATTTCCATCAACATCTATCTTTTTCTTGAAGATCCATTTGCACTCAATGGTTTTTACATCATCGGGTAGATCAACCAAGTTCCCAACTTTGTTTTCTCGCATGGACTCTAACTCGGATCCAATGGCTCCAAGCCATTTCTCAAAGTCTGGTCCATCACTGCTTCCGCATAGGTCTTGGGCTCGTCGTTGTCCAACAACACGTCGCGCTACCCAGTGGTCAAAAACATGTACCGCTCTAGCACGTGACTCACCCTCCTGGACCTTCGTGGGGCTGACATCTCTACAACATACTCTACAACACCTTGTGCATCCTGTTGTTGTTTAGTGAGATCTGGAACACCTTCCAGTGGCTCTCAAACCTCTTCGATATGCATTGTTCTCCCACTAACTCCTTTTGAGAGAAACTCTTTCCGAAGGAATACACCATTCCGAGTGACAAACACATTGCCCTCTTCTCTATTATAGAAATAGTATCCTTTGGTTTCCCTAGGATACCCCACAAAAAGCACTTGTTAGACTTAGGAGTGAGTTTGTCAAACGTCAAACGTTTGGCATACGCCTCACAACCCTAAATATTTATAAAAGACAAATTGGATGCCTCCTAGACCACATTTTATATGATGTCTTCTCTACTGATTTAGATGGAACTTTATTTATCATGAAAGCGGTAGTTTATTGTGAAATTATCAGAACTTCCGATACCATATCAGAACTTCCGATTTGAGCTCTCTTTTCCGATTCAGAAAATAATCAGAACTTTCGATTCTAAATCAGAACTTCTGATCCAAGTGGAATTTTCTTGGGCATACTTCCTTCACCATACCCCTAGGGTTTACATCTTTTCTCTCACACATAGTAACGGGGGTGTTACATGTAGTCCTACTTTACATTTTATTCTAAGCTCTGCACTATATGCTTCAATGCCAGTGTAGCTTAGGTCGCAGACTCCAAACCAGAGAGTCTTCGTTGCACTAAAGTCTTGAATACAAGTGTGATGGTTTTGAGCCGAAGCCATCAAAGCCCTTGTTGCCTTCGCACCATACCTCTGGAGTAGACCACCACGACTTCATAGCTCCTCTAGTCGACCACCGTCCATCCGTGTACCAAAGCCATTATGGGCGAGGCCACAACAAGCCTTCCATTCTTCGAAGTCCTTCAAAGTATGCCTCTGAAATGCCTCCATCCTAAGCACATCTTGGGAGTGCCTCCCCTCAAAGGTCTTGGTCCTCCAGCCTTCGAAGTATCTCCCTTCGGAGTATACCATCGAAGTGCCTCCCTTTAGAGGTCTTCATCAGCCACCCTTCAAAGTGTCTTCCTTCAGAGCTCACATTTGAAGTACCCCTCCAAAATACCTTCATCCGGAGCACACCTTCGGAGTGCTCACCTGCATCTGTTCCATGCACTTGTATTCGATACCCTTCATTCAAAGAGCCTCCAAAAACCCCTTCAGACCAAACTTAACTTCACCTATATTCCTTGATCCTCTGATACCAGACCTCCCCGCCTGGTCCTGATCCCTCACTGTTGATAGCCAAGCTGCATTCTCCTTCCTGCACATCACGAAGCAAGCAAACAATATCAACAGCACCCTTCAGAGTACACCGAATCCTTTGGTGTACTCCTCCGTGGTAAAACACTTCGGTGTGCATTTCGTGCACACAAACACAACTGATTCCTTTAGTGCACACACTTGTGCACAACATCGATCCCTTCGGTAAAGTTACCAGTGCACACTCTGGTGCATGACTCATAAGTCGAACCCTTCGGCGAGACACCCTTCAATTACAAAAGCTTGTCAATCACTCATCACAGACAAAACTAAGGCACATCTCAATTTGGTTTCTCACATGTTTTATAAAGTTTTTACTATCTCTTCTAAATGGATGGTTTTGATGAAGGAACTATCAGTGATTGTCGAAGAAGGAATATTTGCCACCCTTGGCCAACCAAATGAACTTCAGAGCCGCCCTACATATTGGGCATGTGAACTTTCCATGTATGCATCAGTTGTATAATATTGCATACGTCGGCATGTCATGCAAGGAGTAGAGGTAACAAACTTGCATTCTGAAGTTTTTCTTCATAGCTCAGTCATATGTCCATTGTCTTCCTAGGCAACGACCAAATCATCAATCAATGGCTTCATATACACACTCATATTCTTCTTCGGGTTTTCGGACCTTGAAATTATCAGCGATAAGAATATGTTCTTCTATTGAAAGATGACGCTTGATGACAGTAGACGGCGGTGGGCGCCTAGAGGTAGTGGGCAGCGGTGGGCGAGCGGTGGGTGAGCAACAACAAGGTGAAAGAAATTGCTACCTCAATTGGAATAGGGCAAGCGGTGCCAGGTGAACGACGGCTAGCAACAGACGGAGCTCTTGAGGAAGGGGAAGGGCACTTTAGCCAATTTTGCCTTATCTTGGTTAACATGCCAATACTCAGAAGTGGTCGTAATTTAGGCCAAAGAGAGTATATAAATATATTTAGTTTAAAATATTCAGTGATGACGGTGATATTAGATAAAGTTGAATATTTGAATTTATATATATTGAGTATTTATTTCTTATCTAGAAATAACCTGTGTTGGGTCCGATGGGCTAAATTTTAGTCCCGTCACATCGGATATTTGAGTGCTAACTAGAAGTATTAAACGTAGGTTAATTATAAAACTAAATACATAAATAAGGACTAATTCACGAGACGAATCTATTAAACCTAATTAGTTAATGATTTGATAATATAGTGCTACAGTAAACATGTGTTAATGATGTATTAATTAGGCTTAATAGATTCGTCTCACAAATTAGCCCAAAACTTCTGCAATTAGTTTTATAATTAATTCATTTTTAGGGGGTGTTTGGATCGGGGACTAAATTTTAGTCTTCATCACAACAAATATTTAGATATTATTTTAGAGTATTAAATGTTGATTATTTATAAAACCTATTCATAATCGGTGGATTATTCGTGAGACGAATCTAATGAGCCTAATTACGCCATGATTTGACATTGTGATGCTATAGTAAATATTTGCTAATCATAGATTAATTAGGCTTAATAAATTCGTCTCGTGAATTATCCTCCAAATCTTGAACTGTTTTTATAGTTGATTCACGTTTAGTCCTTCAAATTGATGTACAAACATTTGATGTAACACGGGCTAAAATTTAGCCCCTTGATCCAAACAGTACTCCCTTAGTCATCAATGTGACAAGTGCTAAACTTTAGTTCCATAATCCAAACACCCTTATTATAATATTTTAGTGCGTAAAGTAGCGCAAAAGTCGATACAACCAATTATCTCGTATCCTCAATAGAAACGTTGAAGTGATGGCTAAGACTATTCACAACGGGGTTTTATAAGGTGTTTCATGGTATTAATTATCATGTCATATCATATTATTTGCTGATATGACATTCAATTAATAAGGGAAGAGAAGAAGTAGTGTCATCACTATGACATGGTGCTAACCCGTTTTCAAGACAGATGTAACGAAATGAAACAACTATTGAGAATCAAATCGTTTCGTCAGAGAGTACACCACTGTAAATATCTTTTTCAAGTATGAAATATAAATCGTCTCTTTCTACGGGTATCAATCTCACCGTGATGCTGATCTTGACAGCGATTCAATTTTTACTCACTCAACTCTAGTTCCCCTGCTACGACGCCATGCGTCAAACAGGCCTAAACAGTTTCACAGTAGACAGTAGTTCTCCTCTCTTGGCTCCTGCCACTCACCAACTTCAGGTAGGCATTGAATGCGGCACACGATCTGAGCACTGTAGCACTAGATCCGCTCGGGACTGACCCCGATATATCCCAAGGACCCAACAGTGCTCCCTGTTAGCCCCCGCCTGCTGCTGATTTAGAAAAGAAATAGTATCGTGATACGTAAGAAAGAGAAAAGAAAGAAGATATTTGTTTGAATATAAATTTATTTTAAATAAATCATTACATAGATAATGGGTTAATTTTTTCCGTGCCATTACAATTTTTGCGGTTTGCCAATATGTCATCGATGTGTCACTGACATATGGGGACCGCCACAGTCACTGACAGTGGTATATAGACAATTTCTG
This sequence comes from Zizania palustris, assembly GCA_019279435.1. NCBI lineage: Eukaryota > Viridiplantae > Streptophyta > Magnoliopsida > Poales > Poaceae > Zizania > Zizania palustris. The sequence goes on from JAAALK010000080.1 coordinate 28,728,005, forward strand.
AAATTATAATGATATGTGAGTAATTTTCCCTAGATAATATAAAAACATGACAGTAAGGGCGTCTCCAACCCACCACCACGTCAGTTAGTGTCTTAACTATTTAATGATGTACCACGTAAACAAAATTTCTGATGTAGCATAAGAATTAACGAATAAAGAGAGAAAAACTATGGGAACGATTTCTTCCCGGCGACACTAAATCCCCGGTGTCCAACAAATGTGAAATGAAATGAATCGGCGACATCTAGTTTCTTCTCTTCCGAGGGTTCCTTTGGAAAAAATTATACAATTTTCGTAGGAATTGTACTAATTCCTTTGAAACTCTATTACAAATGAGCCCTGATTTTTGTGGGGATCTGATGCGTGCCGTCTCACTGTGCGCCGCCATGACATCCCCCGCTTCTCGCCGCATCTCTTGCTAGGTTCTGACTGCATCAATTTTTGCATGCGCCGGAGAGCAGCATCTCCGAGAGAGCTCTTATATAAGTTTTTAAATTTAAAATTTAAGATTTTGATGAAAAATTAGAGTCTAACAACACCCCTAAATAAATTCCTATCCCAAACAATTTCCTAAATCTCTTACTGTTAGTTTTTTTAAAATAGAGATTAACTTCTGATTCCTTATTTAAAAAATAGGAATTCTAACATATAGGGAAACTGTTATACATCAAATTAGTTTTTAAGGAATAACAGGAATAGGATGATCCTTATATTATATTTTAGAGAATAAAATTTAAAGTATCTCTTAGATATGGTCTGATGTCTTGCCAAATCCTCCACACTCCCCATCCTTCTGCCCAAATCACTTAAACTCTAAACTCTAAACCCTAAATCATAAATTTCAAATCACTTGTTAGACAGACAGAAGAAGGTGCATGAAGAACATGTTTATTGATGTGACCTTTAATCCATCTTCTTAATATCGTAATTATTTAATTTATCTCTATATATCCATTCGGTAATTTCACATCAGAACTATGTTTAGTTTTTGGTTTACTCTGAATAAAAGAATGTAGTATGAACATAACTACAGTTTTAGTGTAACCATATTTGCCGTACATGATCATAGTACATGCATATAAATAATTAATTTTTTCCTCTATAGAAACCACTATAGACACTGTGCATTGGAGATGATAGTGTCTAATGAATATTTATTATTTCTTCTCGCTTCTATACACTATACATAGACACCATGGGTTGAGAGTGCACTAAGAGAATTTAAAAAAAAATCAAATTTATATGTACATTTGAAAAATTTGCAAAAGTAGCCTGTGGTCAGCACTTGAAGTGTCAACTGGTGCCACGTCAGCTCCAGTCGGCACTTCAAGTACCGACTAGATGTTGTCCCCCTATTAGATTCTGTCACGTCAGCTCTAGTCAGCACTTGCATCCAGTCGGTACTTTAAGTGTCAACCATATGCTATTTTTGCAAATTTTTCAAATGGACGTACAAATCTGAATTTTTTAAAAAATATATTATTTTTTAAAAAAATCACCCTAAGACATCGGAGACTGTCTGTCCTTAAAAAATACGCCTCCACCGGCAAGGAAGCGCCTCCATTCAATGGTGCGTGCGTGCGTGCGTGCGTGCCATCAGTGCAGCGAAAAGGCCACTCCACTGACACTCATGTAGCAGGATTGTAGCTTAGAGAGATTTGCATGCGCATTTGCAATTGCAAACAACGCAGGGACGCGCATGCATGCATGCGACCCAAGCGTGCGTGCAATCATGCGGCGTGTAACTAGGCAACAAAAAACAATCAAACGAGCTCAGCTCGATCGGAGCTCTTGCGTCTGATAGAGTACGAGTGGAGTGGGCCGGTACCACTGCTGCTACTGTAGTAGCAGTGGTATTTCTGAGCCTGCTGCTGCGTCTGCTTTGCTACGTACCGCTCAGCTAGAGGCCAAAGGCAAGGAACGGGATCCTCTGCAGTGAGAGAGCTGACTGCAGAGGGCAGTTGGGCTTCGCAGCCGTTCGATCTTGATCGGACGGTGTGAAACCATCTTCTCTCTCCGAAGTAGGTCCCATCAGTGCGAAGCTCCCCTCGCACGGCCGTCCGATTAAAATTGGACGGCGCTGAGGGGCTGACTGCCCTCTGCAGTCAACGAGGCCGACTGCAGAGGATCTCAAATCCAAAGGCAATGGCTCAAGACAGAAAAAAGAGAAAAAGAGACGTAAAGTTTAAGAACATGGTGTAGGAAATGGATCAGAAACATACGGAGTTTAATAAATTTTAGAGGCTAAAATTATAAACATAGTAATTTTATATGTAGGGGAAATAATTCCGTCGGTCGTGCGATTAGGTGGATGGCTCCGAAAGCAAATTCGGAGCATACAAAGTTTGAAGCCTTCTGTACTTTGTAGGAGAAGGCTTGAAGCCCATGGTGCTAGCCCTAACAACCGCACAGAAAGGGATTCAGAGCCTTCAAGTGCTCCGATGGCCCCCATCACCTCGCTGCCCTTCAAAAGTCTCCGCTCCAAACAAACGCCGCAAAACGAGACAAGACGTTTGTTTTACCTGAGCGTTCACACGTGTTCTTACCATCCTACCCCTACGAAGCCTCATAAATAGAGTCCACGTTAACAGTTGTAACTAGAGGTACAATAGTATTTTCTTGTTGAATCTTGACCTATAAATACCCCTCCCTTCTACTGTAATAAGAACAAACGTTCACGTAATAGAACACACTTTGAACTGGGATAAGGTTATTATCCGGTTGGGAGGTCTGACACAGTCCACAATTAATCTCCCTCTTTAGCTAGCCATTCGAGGCTATTTGAACTTGTTAGTGTAATATTTTACGCCAACATTATACTTATAAATATATTTTTTATCTTCAAATTATTTGCATTAATCGTATTTTATTTCTCTATTCAACTAATCTTAATCTCGCATTCACCTACCGAACAGTATGGTTTTATTGCTAACCTTCCACGTAGAATCTTTTAGGTTTAGATACATGTATTAAGAAGATTGTGCAAAAAAGACCATAATATTTGGGTTAATTGCTTCTCTGCCACTGTTATTTTACGAAACGTCAGAATGCCATTAAAATTTTGGTATTTTCTCATATGGCATTACTATTTAGAATTCACTCTTTTATGCCAATTGGACCCAAATATTAATAAAAGAGTGATGACATAAATAGTGAATTAGAAATAGTAATGGTACATGAGCAAATATTCAGAGTTTGTAGGTAGGTCCAAATGGCATAAAGGATTGAATTTGAAATAGTAATGATACAGGAGAAAATACCAAAATTTTAATGGTATTTTGGACGTTTTGGAAAATAACAGTGACACAGGAACAATTAACCATAATATTTTCTCTCCTCGGGATGGGTGAGTATGTTTTTGAGAACGATTATTACAGTAATGAGTAATAAAGTCGAATGATAGTATAACTATTTGAGATAAAAGGCTATTTTTTAAGTATTAAATTATTATATTTTGAATAAATTTTAAATTGTAAATACAATACTTCCTTTATCATATAATATTATAACCTAACATATTGATATTTTATATACCAATAAATTTAATTTAGATAGTGACATGTTACTTTAAAATATCAAATCTATTAAATATAAACATGGGCTAATTATAAAACTAATTGCATAAACTCCTAGTCTAATTCACAAACTAATCTATTAAATATAATTAGTTCATGATTTGACAATGTGGTGCTACATTAAAAATATGCTAATGATGATTAATTAATTAAACTTAATAGATTTATCTCATGAATTAGGTTAAAGGTTCTGCAATTAATTTTATAATTACCTCATATTTAATTATTCTAATTATCATCCGAAAATCTGATATGACATGAGCTAAACTCTATGCTAGTCAACTAAACATCTCCTGAGAGCAACCTCAACGTATGAAAAAACAGTCCATAACCGTTAAAATATTCGTATGAACTCTTTGAATCATTGTGGAAGTAGTGCATATAATGGTCTTTACTAAAAGATAGTCATAAGCTTGTAGACTACCCATAAGAAATAAATATCATTTATGACATTTCTTCTTTATTCTCTGTCTTCTCTCTTACTTTTAATATTTTATTTTACTGTTATAGAAAATAACTAATTCCATCTATATATACTAGTTTTGCCGTACAAATTGCGGTTGCCCTAAATCTAAGGGGGTGTTTGGATGGGGCTAAAATTTTTTAGCCCCTGTCAGATCCAATGTTAAATACTATTTTGGAGTATTAAATGTAGATTATTTACAAAACTCATTCATAATCGGAGGATTATTCACGAGACGAATCTAATGAGTCTAATTACACCATGATTTGACAATGTGATGCTACAGTAAACATTTTCTAATTATGGATTAATTAGGCTTAAAAATCCGTCTCGCGGTTTAGTCTCCGATTGCGCAATTATTTTTATAATTAGATCACGTTTAGTCATTCAAATTAATATCGAAACATTCGATGTGACACGGGCTAAAATTTAGCCTTTGAATCCAAACACCCCCTAATTATAGATTCTAAGGTGGTGTTTGGTTCTCTAGACTAAAGTTTAGTCTGTGTCACATCGGATGTTTGGACATCAATTTGAAGGATTGAACTTGACTGATTATAAAAATAATTACGGAATTGGAGGATTATTCATGAGACAAATTTTTTAAGCCTAATTAATCCATGATTAGCAAATGTTTAATGTAGCAACACATTATCAAATCATGGCGTAATTAGGCTCATTAGATTCGTCTCGCGAATAATCCACCGATTATGAAATGTATTTTATAAATAGTCTACATTTAATACTCTAAAATATCATCCAAACCGATGCGACGGAACTAAAATTAGGGACTAAAACCAAACACCTCCTAAAACTAAAACTGAGGAAGTGTGTCATGTGATGGAATCCGAAGTATATGAGTAGAGAAACGGGCAGGCTTTTTCCACACTGGGTGGCAGACTGTCTCTCAGATACAGTGATGATCGCTTCTCGGTTCTTTCAGCTCTCTGCCTCTCTCTCTCTCTCTCTTCCTTCTCCTTTCTTGCAAACTACCATCTGTTCCCTGTCGCTCTGCTTCTCTCCTCTCTCCATCTCCAGGCCATGAGAGAGAGATGAAAGAGCAGAGAGCAGAGAGCGGGACAGGAGTAACCTGCACAGCTTCTCACGCACGCTCTCGCGTTCTGAGCTCTCCGTGAACTGCTCTGCTCTGAGCTCTGAGCTCTCCCATGGCAGGATGTCACACAAGCTTACAAGGCTGGGAGCTCATCGCCATCATTAACTCCGACCCTCTCTTCGTTTCGTTTTGTTGTCTCCCGGTTTTCTGAGGGCGTATGGTAGACGGTTTTAATTTATGTCAAACAGTTCCTGAGGATTCAAATAAATAAACAGTTTCAATACTGACGGTTGATCGATGGTTTAATTTTTTGTTATGAAAGTTTTAACTTTTATTGTTGGCGTAAAAGATTACATCTACTGGTTCAAATAGATTTAAAGGCTAGTTTAAAGACAAAGCTATATCCACACTGGTTCAAATCTTTGAGAGGAATAATAATCTTACATTCGGTTCTAACTATATTCTTGTGTTAAGTTTTGAGTATTTATTATATTAGAAATGATAGGTATTTATACATAAAGATATAATAGAATGTACTATTTTGTCATCTAAATACAACTGTCATTATGGTCTTTATGAATTCTACACATAAAACTTTATAGGAGTAAAATAGTAAAATCAAGTGTGAACACAACAAAAAACCAATATATTGTCGTATATTGTGGCGTTCCTGAAGACTCTTCGAAGTAAGGGCTATCCTTCGGCTATCGTGAAAGCTTTGGGGCACCTTCACAAGATACTCCGAAGCTTTAAATAACGGGGCTCCATAATCTCCCTTTGAAATGTCCCTCGAAGCGGTTCGTTTAATTATTACGTGATGAGATTATTTTTTCCTAACAATTATACTCTCTCTAAATCTCCTAAAAATTATACTCCCTCTAAATCTCTGATATTTGGAATCTCACATCTTTCATAAATATAAAGTGATCATTTTAAATATACGTTTACAACTTTATATAGAACGTGTGATAAATTGGTAGTAATATGTTAATATATATTCTTGGTGGAATATGTGACATTGCAATCATAGCAAACACATATATAGACTCTATACTTTACGGTTTGTTTCCTCTTATCCAAAATTTAGTCTCATCACATCGAATGTTTAGATACTATTTGGAGTATTAAATATAGATTATTTACAAAACTCATTCATAATTGGTGGATTATTCGCAAGACGAATCTAATGAGCCTAATTACGCCATGATCCGATAATATGATGTTACGGTAAATATTTGCTAATCATAGATTAATTAGGCTTAAAAAATTTGTCTCGTATATAATCATCTAATTCTACAATTATTTTTATAATCAGTTCAAGTTTAATCCTTCAAGCTGATGTCTAAACATACGATGTGATATGTACTAAACTTTAGTCCGTGAAATTAAACACGCGCTAAAAAGGGATATACACCTTGAAGGTAATTACTAAAATGGTGTAGACCTTATAGTATTGGACCAGAAACCTTGCTGCTATAGACATAGACTTTGCCCAATTAATAAGGGAAAAATACTCCTCATCTGTCAGTTACACACCAATGGCATATTGGCAAACCATAAAAATTGTAATGGCACAGAAAAAATTAACCCATTAACAAAACGGCATTACAATCATAGCCAATGTTATACACTTCAATGCTAACTGCATGAAAAGGTAATCATCATTGTAATAATATTCTTTAATATTTATCTGTGAATTATAAATTATTTAAGTTTAGGCTTGAAAGATATTGCAAATAGTAAAATTGCACAATATTAGAAAAAAGAACGGAATAAATCAAAGGTTTATTTATTCTGTGTCGTTACGATTGTCATTATAATTTTTACGGTTTATTAATATATCACTGATGCATCAATAACAAATAGAACTCACTACAATAAGTGACGGTGTCGTATAAACAATTCTTAAAAATTATAATATTTTTTTATAAAATAAACAGAAAAAACATATTACGGAATGTTGCGAGCCGTGTCGCAGTATCGTGCGGGCCATCGTTGCGCATGCATCCGGTCGTGCGGCCCGACGCGCCGTTGTGACGGCCGCCGCCATAGCCGAGTCCCCTCGCACGCCGTTGCACAGGATGCCGCTGGCCACGCTGGACGGCTGCCGCCAGCCGAGGGATCGAGTCCCGGTTCGCCGCCGCCACAGAGGTTGCGGTGCTCCGGCTGCTTCCATCGCGCAGCCTCGGGCTGCCGCTCTGAGTCGCCGGACTGCGCGCGACCGCCGCTCGAGTAGCGCCGCCACTCGAGGCTCCGTGGCTTCGAGCCGCCGCGCGCGCTGGACCAAAAACCGCCGTGAAGCAAGGACGATGTCCTCCACCGGTAGATGGGTGGAAACAGCGGCTGTCATGGCATCTATCGATAAGTGTCTCTGCATTGCACCTTTGTTAGCGAATGATTCTACTATTAGGCCACGTTTGATTACCTCTACTAAATTTTAGTGACATGTTACGTCGAACGTTTAGATATTATTTTGACAACGTGAGTTTATTGGATATATGTTATTTATAAACTTACTCATAATCGGGGGATTGTTCGCGAGACAAATCTAATTAGTCTAATTACGCTATTATTTGACTATGTGATGGTGCAGTAAACATTTGTTAATCATTAATTAATTAGGAAACTAATACATTCATCTCGTAAATAATCTTTCGATTCTACAATTATTTTTATAATTAATTCATGTTCAGTCATTCAAATTACTATCTAAATATCCGATGTAATATAGACTAAATTTTAGTCCGTATAACCAAACATCCTCTTATTCTTCTTTTCTGTTCTTGAAATCTGTTCTTGGCTTGTTGAACTCGGAGAGCTCAGAGTGAATGATTCTACTATTATTGTTCAATGCAGGATTGTCCGGTTGTAAGTAGTCTTTCTCACGATAAAGTTTTGTATTGATAATGTTTTAGAAAATATCCGTTATGTTACGGAATAAAGTCTAGAGCTTATAGCGAAAATCAGACAAAGCAACAGAAACATAATATATAATAAAAACTATGTTTAATTTCTTTATTTTTAGTATGTGTTACAACGAAGACGGAGTCTATCTATTTATAAACAAAACCTTTAAAAATATATGTTCTCAAAAGAAACAATCTTCTTTAAAAAACCGAGATCGTCCACTAATTTTCATATTGTTCTATATTTTTATTTATATCACCAGAGAAAAATAACATAGAAATCGTAGTTTCCTAGCACATTGTATGACAATCTCTTTATCATTCCCAGCAACATCCACTCATTTTCCCGTCTTCTAAATATTATATAAACTTATGTATATTTTTAAATATTTCACACCATCAGTATCTATATAATTATAAAATAGAGAAAATTATATATTTTTCACTCAAAGGTTACCTTGTTTCATATTTACCACTAGCTATCTAACCAATATGTAACATATATAAAACCGAACGAATTTTCAATAGCATATCAAAATAATCCGTAGAAATTATCATGCCTTAGGGCATCTCCGATGTATATGGATCAAGTGGTCTTTATAAGTGGGTCCAAGAAAAGTGGTTTATAACAATTACAAATTCTACAATGTATCAAATAGCAAAAAAAAAATTAAGTGAACACCCACACTATGGTGGGAGAGAGAAAGAGTGAGAAATGAATATTATTATTATTTTTATTCTTTATAGGTGGTCTTTAGATATATGAGTACCTAGAGTTATGGATGAGTATATAGATCACTTGCATAATGTATATAGACCAGTTATAATATTGTTTATTCCATATGGACCACTTTTTAGCAACATTGTGAATTGCGATGCCCTTATATCGGTCCATCTAATCTTGTATTGGATGCCCTTATATGAAATCGAATGAATTTTCAAAGAGATATCAAAATTAATCTCTAGAAAATATCATGCCTTATATCGATCCATCTACTAGGTGTTGTTTGGTTTTATAGTCTGCAAGTTTAGTCACGTCATATCAGATGTTTGGATGTCATAATTGGTGGATTATTCACGAGACGAATCTAATAAGCCTAATTACGTCATGATTTGACAATGTGATGCTATAGTAAACATGACTAATTATAGAATAATTAGGCTTAATAATTTCGCCTCACAAATAATCTTTCAATTCTACGATTATTTTTATAACCGTCCAGAATGCGTGACATTGGACTACATTAGTCCGTAAAACCAACGCCCACTTATCTTGTATTGGATGCATACTGCATACACCTGGCGGCCTCGCAGAATGCCACAAGAGAGGAGGCGCAGAGGATCCCAGGCAGAAGCCACGTCGTGCCAAGTGCGGGCAGGACGCATGCAGGGAGGCGAGCGAGACGCATGAGAAGAGGGGTGGCATATGATGGATTGCAGGAAGCAATCGATCTCTCTGCATGCGTCGCCTCCTGCCTGTCCATCCCTGCTGCTCATCTCCTCCTCCGCCTCCTCCTCCCGTCTCCACTCGCGCCACCGCCTCCGTCCGTCCGGGCCGCCGCGCCGGGCCCCACGCCCACCGGCCAGTCCCTGACACCGTCCCCGATTCGTCGAATCCCCCATTTACTCCTCACCCAACTCCTCACCGCGCGCAGCGATGGTGGTGGTACTATAAAACATCGCTCACTCTAGAGCAGCTGGCGAGCTGAGGCAGGCAGAGCTTCACGGGCTTCATCTTCCGTCGATCGGGCTCCCTCGACAGGTAGGGATGAGTCGAGTGTTCGTACTGATCCTTCCATTCCATTCCTTTGGCTCTTGTGCGCAGCCATGCAGCTGCTCGATCGGTGCATTGTTTTTGTGTTCATTAATGGCGTTTGTTTGATACGGGTTCGCTTGTTTGTTCTCCTGTGTTGCTTATGGCGTGGTACTTCCTAGCAGCGTTGTCGGATCGGAGAGGGATGGAGCGGTGTGGCGTGCTGGGCGGGCGATTGGACAGCGGCGGCGAGCTGCCGCCGGGGTTCCGGTTCCACCCGACCGACGAGGAGCTGATCACCTACTACCTGCTGCGCAAGGTGGTCGACGGCAGCTTCAACGGGCGCGCCATCGCGGAGATCGACCTGAACAAGTGCGAGCCGTGGGAGCTGCCGGAGAAGGCGAAGATGGGGGAGAAGGAGTGGTACTTCTACAGCCTCCGCGACCGCAAGTACCCGACGGGGCTCCGCACCAACCGCGCAACCGGAGCCGGCTACTGGAAGGCGACGGGCAAGGACCGCGAGATCCGCAGCGGCCGAACCGGCGCCCTCGTCGGCATGAAGAAGACGCTCGTCTTCTACCGCGGCCGCGCTCCCAAGGGCCAGAAGACGCAGTGGGTCATGCACGAGTACCGCCTCGACGGCTCCTACGCCTACCACTTCCTCTCCTCCTCCACCCGGGTCAGTACTACACACTACTACATCATTTCACACTCCCCCCTCCGGCCTCCGCCATTGCTAGCTGATTTCATCGCCTTTTTTTGGATGAACTTGCTTGTTACCATAACCAATTGCCGTCTTGACACTTTCCATTCTGTAATCGGTGCCAATGCTGCCATTTTTGTGCTGATGAAGTGATGATCTGATGATATGCCATGGTGGTAAGTCACGAGGGGCCTTAGGGCACCGTCGCTAGCTCTGAGCTTACTATTCTGGTGGACATGGCAGCTAGCTCAGCTGCAGCGCAGGGGAGGCCCTGTACTACGCCGTGTGCTTGCTGCCTGCTGCGACGCAGATAAAATACGTAGATATGGAAACTGGTGGGCTGAAGCGTAGTGAAAGAGAGGCTGCAGCTTAGCAGGATACGGAGATGATGGGTCGGATGGGAGATAGATACGTTGATCGTTGTGTTCATGTGTGTGCTCGCTGTGTGCAGGATGAGTGGGTGATCGCGAGGGTCTTCACCAAGCCGGGGGTTGTCCCCGTCGTCCGCAAGGGCCGCCTCGGTCTCGGCGGCGGCGGCGGCGGCGCCGACACGTCGTGCTTCTCCGACTCAACCTCGGCTTCCATCGGCGGCGGGGGCGGCACCTCCGCCTCGTCCACTCTGCGCGTGCCACTCGTGGACGCCTCGGTGTTCTCCGCGGCGGCGGCGGTCGACGGCGCCGCCGACAGCAGCTCCTACGGCGGCGCCACGGCCAACATGGTCGCCGGCGCCGGCCGTGAGCTCGTGCCCTGCTTCTCCACCACCGCCCACATGGATGCCGCCCTCGGCATCGGGCAGTACAAGTACAACCCGTCACCGCTGGCCGTCGAACCGCCGCCGCCGCCGCCGCCGCCGGTCTTCTTCCCGAGTCTCCGCTCGATGCAGGACACCCTCCAGCTGCCACTGTTTCTCTCCGGCGGCCTACCTCAGCCAGGCATGCCGTCGCCTCTGGGCGGCGGCAGCAGCAGCAACAGCAACGGGGCCTTCCACTGGCCGTCCGTCTTCGACGTAAAGACCGAAGGCGCCGTCGGCCGCGCGCCGCCGCAGATGGCCGTTGGCCCCGGCCAGCTCGATGGCGCCTTTCCGTGGGGCTTCTAACCTCACCCACCACTAATCCTAATCTCCTTAATCGATTGTCCTAATGGCTTGATTTAGTTCTTGTATTACCTTATTATTATTTCCTGTTTATTCTGTAATCGTATGCTGTAACTGCAACTCTGATCGTGATGTGATCGCAATGTCAGCTCGCTGCAGTAGTAGCAGGGGTTGCCTGGACAAGAGTGATCGAGCTGAGCTACGTCTATGACATGTTGACATTGGTAGTGTACCGATATAACCTGTCAATTCGACGTGATCAGCTGTGTACTACATAGTAGTATGCTCCATTATTGAATGCATTTGTGTATCTCGTCAGATTCACAGCTTGTGCAGCTCACTTTATTATCTTGTGAACAGCACGTTTGGTTAATTTAGCGACTATTTACAGGACTAAACTTTATCTCTTTCTATTTGGTTCTAAAGACCAAGTGGGTGTTTGGATCATGGGCTAAAATTTTAGCCCCTGTCACATCCAATGTTTAAATACTATTTTGGAGTATTAAATGTAGATTATTTATAAAACTTATTCATAATCGGAGGATTATGCACGAGACAAATCTAATGAGCCTAATTACGCCATGATTTGATAATGTGCTGCTACAGTAAACATTTGCTAATTATGGATTAATTAGGCTTAAAAAATTCGTCTCGCGATTTAGTCTCCGATTCTGCAATTATTTTTATAATTAGTTCACGTTTAGTCTTTCAAATTAATGTTGAAACATCTGATGTGACATGGGCTAAAATTTAGCCCTAGGATCGAGACACCCCCTAAAGAAAGGTGAGGGAAGAGAGATAAGTAACACTTTTTAATCTCTTTTAGTAAGGTTTTCGGGATTAAAGGGCTAAACTTTAGGGACCCTTTTAGTCCCCACATTTGACAATTTAGGGACTAAAGTTTAGTCCCTAAACTTTAGCAGCCCCCAAACCAAACACCTCCTTAATTTGTGTCTATGCTTACGTCGAAGACATGCATGCATACTAAACTAACCGTATACAGTATACTATCAGCTACCTAGGAATTACAAACGGGAAATACAACCTCAACCTAGGAGGAAAACATGATCAAACAATGCATTGATCCTAAAAGGATAAAAATATAGTAAGTTTAGTATTGAGCCGAGCAAGTACTTATAGCAAGTAGGTCTAATCCTAAAATGGTTGAGCGTTTAATATGAAATTAAGCCTGAGATAATATTGGTATCTCATACTTCTGAAGTAAAATTTATTATTTATTAGTATTACATGGTTATACTCAGGATATATTTTAAACTCTAAAAGATTTAGTTTATATAAGGCTTATTTGTTTAAGTTTATAACAGCTGCAACTAATTCTACAATCTAAAGCTAAAACAAATAGCTGCAACTAATTCTAGAATCTAAAGCTAAAACAAATGGTACAAATTCTAGACTTGATTGTAACAATCAGTAGTCGTAAGTGGACTAGAAAACACCGGATTCTTTATTCTCACTAGCTACATACTCAGACTATCTAGCTACTAAAAATCTCTAACTATCAAAAGTTAAAATAAGCAAACCCTTAGGTAGACGTAGGGGGCGTTTAGATGAAGGGGCTAAATTTTAGCTCGTGTCACGTCGGATGTTGGACATCAATTCGAATGACTAAACATGAATTAATTATAAAAATAATTGCAGACTCGGAGAATAATTCATGAGATGAATTTATTAAGCCTAATCAATTCATGATTAGCAAATGTTTAATATAGCATCACATTATCAAATCATAAGATAATTAGGTTCGTTAGATTCGTCTGGTGAATAATCCACCGATTATAAATAAATTTTATAAATAATCTAAATTTAATACTCCAAAATTAACATCCAAACGTAGGACGTGATGGGACTAAACTTTTGGATTAAAAATATCTTTTTAACATAAGCCACCATGCCGCGTGCCGCGTGCCCGGGTGAACGAATGATTTAACAGGGACGAAGAACGGACGAGAGAGATCCTAGATAGCTTCATTTCAGACGCGAGAGGCCAGCTGGTAAAATCGACGTCCCAGGATCGATGGACGTACGCCTGGCCGGCCGGCCGGCCGGCCGGACGGACGGACGAGATGAACCGGCCTGCACCGGCGACAGGCCGGAGTACCCGTTGCGTATTTGTACGTGTGTCATGAGCGAGTGCGACGCGAGTAGCTAAGGTGTGCGTGGTCGTGCACACTGCGAGTGCCAGCGAGAGTAGCTCTCGCTCGCTAGCTAGGCGTAGCGTTTTGGAACGTAGGGCGATGTGTGAAAAGTCCACCCGGGCCCTTTCCCTGGCACGGCATGATTCTTCGCCCGGCTTTGCATGCATGCGTCCATCCGCCCGTCGTCTCCAACCGTCACTTCCCCATGCTACTAGCTATACTACTACCCATGCTAGCTCTGCCCTCTCTCATCTCTCTATGGACACTAGTGGCGAGTAGTGGAGTATTTTATGTGACGGATGGCGAGGGTGACGAGTTGTAAGATGTCACCTCTCCGGCAGGACGGTGGACGGAGCAGCCCTGGGAATGGATGGACGGTCGGGTGCGTCCCGGGTACGTAACGGGGGATATGATATAGGGTTATGATAGGTTAATTAGTTGGATTTATGTTATTATAATTTATATATTTTGACGGGTGGTATTATAATTTTAGAGAGCTCCAAACTAATATATTATTACAAATTTAGAGGATTCCGAAATATACCATTATAATTTTAGAGAATTCTGAAACATTTCATTACAATTTTAAATAATGACAAGACTTGACAAAAATTGTAATGATATTTTTCCAAAATCGTAAAAATATAATGGTGCGCTCATACATCCGACATCGTGCACCGGACACGCGCATGCCTTGGGCTTCCAAACCACACCTTCATTTTCGAAAAAAGCCTGGAGTTTCTCAAGATAACAGGATAAAAGATATTGTACGTTGATTGTGCGTAGTACTCTTTATGTCTCAAATTATAGTTATTTTTAGACTTTGATGTATTTATTAAGATGTGAGGGTGTTCCATCAAGTTCTACAAATCATTTAAAGCTCGGTCTACAATTGATTAGGAGTCAGGCTCTGAAGTTTTGGGCTTACATGTGAGAGGCTACCGTTAGAGAAAAATACTTTTACTCTAAACAAGGTTTTAATAACAACATTGTGAAGCTCTCTTCGAAGCTAAAGCCAATGCTTCGGTGAGAGCCGTTCGGAGTCCCTTGTAGCCCGACGGTTAGGAGTCATCCGGCAAGCCAGAGCCTCCCTTCCTCTACCCTATGTAATTCACTATTCTACAGTGTAATAGTCGGTTGTACGTAGAGGATAAACTAGTATTACTCTGTTGTTACCGTGCCTATAAATACTCTCCCCATTGCAGGGTGAAGGAGATCAAAATCTTGAAGTAGCAAACAATACAACTCTCATTCGAAGGTTGTTATTCATTCAGAGGCCTCGAGCACTTTTTTCCTTTATCGTTCTAAACACAAAAACATGTTGCGTAGTTCTAATTACGCCAACAAAGAGCATATAGAATAAGTTTTAGAGAAATTGATTTGTTGTATTTAACCAACCAGCACAAACTATCGTGAGCTACCAATAGATTGTTATAAATGAGAGTGTATGCCATTTAATGTGACAGGACAAACTAAGAGCATCTACGTAAGAAACTCTAAATAAAATATTTAGACTCATTACTCTAGAATTTAGAGAGTAGAATAAAAAAGTAGCTTCAAGAGATATTATAAAATACATCAAAAATAAAATGTTCTCCGAATTAGCTATACGGCTTCTCATTTGTAGAGAACATACATGGCTCTCAATGAGTCTTCGCATGTACATAATTTTATGGATTTAATTTAGTGATTCTATTGGACGTTGATTTATACTAAAAATTGATCATAGGGATTTGATTTAGGGTGTGTTTGGCCACGCTTTAGCTCCAGTTTCTTTATCCTGTGACGTTAGAGTCAAGCCAAAACACTTTTCCTGAGGAGTAGATCCTGCCGAGAGCGCTCCAGAAAATTGAACTAGAGTTGTGGAACAGGGTCTAGTCAGCTTCAAATGCTCTACTCCAGATTCGGTGTGGATTTTAGGATCATATCCGGAGCTCTCACTACTACAAACTGTCACTGTAGTGGCGTTGGGCAAAACCACTGTAGTGGCGGGCCATTAGATGCCCGCCACTACAGTTGCTGGTGCTGACGGCAGCACCAGCGCCCGCCACTATTGCTGGTAAAGTAGTGGCGGTCGGTGATGACGTCAGCCCGGACCGCCACTAATGTACCAATAGCAGTGGCGGGCGCTTGTGCTGCCCGCCGCTGCTAAGATGGCCGCCACTAAAGTAATGATGACATCACTTGCGACCGCCACTACTATTCTAGCTATAAATGCGCAGCGTCTTCCTCCCCGAGCTCTACTGGAGTTCGCATTCAATTTTGTCCGTACAATGGCGACAAAAATCTAGATAAAGAGGGGGGAGGCTTTGTTTTCGTTTCTTTTGAAGGATTTCATTCTAGGAGGTAAATCCATTCCGAATCTCACATTTATTTTGTATTTAATCATGTATACAATGAGTTATTATCGTTTTTCTAATTTAGGGTTTGTGAATAGAAATTTTCAAATAATCTTCCATTTACGGTGTTACCTTCTCCCAAATGAACAAATATGACCCTCCTCACAATTATTCATCACTTGTATATGATTTACGTCATTTTAATCTCTTTTTTAATTTGATTTATGATTATAGATCTAGAGTTATGTTGTTTGGAGAGAGAGATAGAGAAACCAATATAGTTAATTTATTTAATAATTTTTTCTGCTTAATAAGTAGTTTTAATTAAAGCATTGAGGATTTTAATTAATGTTGTTATGAGCGATAATAAATCAATATATTTTCAATTTGTAAATTAATAAAATTAACAATAATGATTTTATTAATATTTTTTCAAATAATATATGTTTTAGATGGAGCACAGGTCCTGGATGTACTCGTCCAACGACGGAGATGTGGTGGCATATTTTAACAGAGTAACTGAATTTACTGAAGCTGCCGCACAATATGCTTCCCGTCAGAGTGAAGAGGCAATATATTGTCCTTGTAAAGTTTGTAAAAACGAAGCGATGTATCCGTGTTCTGATCGTGAAACCATACGATTTCACTTGTTGAAAAATGGTTTCGTGAAGAACTATTATATATGGACGAAACACGGTGAGATGGGCCAAAATCCTCCTGAAGATTCTGATGTGCCGCAAGATGCTCATCAACATAGAAGAGGTTGTGATCATACATCCGACATAACACATGATGATGTTGATCAACATGATGATGATGACGCCTTTGATGTGGAGGAACTGATGCGAAATGTTGCGCCTGAGGTGTTGTTGCAGAGAACTACAACCAAAGGATACGATAACTTTGAAGCACTTGACAAAGCATCAAAAAACCTTCTTTACGAGGAACGCCACGGATGCGATAAGCAGTATACTGTGTTGTACACAATTCTTGAGCTTATGAAACTGAAGGCCAGCAATGGATGGTCTGACACCAGTTTTTCAGATCTTTTACAACTCCTAAAAAAGGTTTTGCCAAAACCCAATGGTTTACCATCTGATACGTACCAAGCAAAGAAGATGATTTGTCCGTTGACTTTGGGCGTTCAGAAGATTCATGCATGCCCGAACCACTGTATCCTATATCGAAAAGAGTATGGATTGTTAGAGAGATGTCCGCAGTGCAACGCGAGTCGATACAAACGTCCAAATGACTGTGCGGAGGACTACAATGACCACCAGAAGAAGAATAATAAGAGGTTGCAGAAGAGGAATAAAATGTTATTGAAGACCATCCTGGAAAAAAGATGGAGAGGAAAGTTCCGGCCTTAGTAATGTGGTACCTACCGGTGATTGATCGCTTGAAACGTATGTTCTCTAATCCTAGAGATGCTGAACTATTAATCTGGCATTTCGCTGGGCGAAAGAAGGACGGAAAACTTCGGCACCCTGCGGATGCTAGGCAGTGGAAATCATTTGACTTGGCCCATCCAGATTTCTCGGACGATCCTAGAAATATCAGGATGGGACTTAGCACGGATGGAATGAATCCCTTCGGTGAGATGAGGAACCCACATAGTACGTGGCCAGTCTTTCTATGCTTGTTCAACATTCCATCATGGTTGTGCCATAAAAGAAAATACCTTATGCTCACTACTCTAATTTCTGGTCCAAAACAACCTGGCAATGACATTGATATCTTTCTAGAACCTTTGATGGAGGATATGAAACGTCTATGGGAACATGGTGTCTGTGTGTGGGATGAGCACAAGAAAGAGCACTTCAATCTAAGAGCCATAATCTTTTGCACCATAGCTGACAACCCAGGACGCATGTCCCTAACAGGACAGGTTAAAGGAAAGACAGCATGTGTAGTGTGTGTGGACCAGACAGAATCTATGCATCTTCCATCATTCGTTAAGACGATATATATGCGACACCGCAGATTTTTACCAAAAAACCACAAATATCGAAGAAATAGGAACCATTTCGACGGTACAATCGAGCTTGGACAGCCTCCACGAAATCGAGATGGCAAATTTCTATTCGAAATGGTAAAGAATATCAAAGTTGTTTTCGGAAAGAAGAGGAAGAAATCTGAAAAAATTTCAAAGGACGCTCCATTTAAAAAGCAGTCGATCTTCTTTAGATATTTGCCCTATTGGAAGGAGTTGGAGATTGGTCATGCTATCGATACAATGCACGTTGAGAAGAATGTCTTCGAAAGCACTATCGGTATTTTGTTAGACATACCGGGCAAATCAAAAGATGGACTCAAAGTACGAAGGGACCTTCAAACTCTCGGAATTAGACCCGAGCTTCACCCACAGGAAAGGGCCAATGGAAAATTTTTCCTTCCGGCTGCTAGCTATAACCTCACAATTGACGAGAAAAGATCAATCTGCAGGTGTCTACATGGAATTAGAGTTCCAACAGGATTCTCAACGAATATAAAGAATATTGTCTCCGTAGCAGATTTGAGGATGAGCGGCTACAACACTCATGATTGTCATGTTATGCTTGGGCTATTCCTCGCCATCGCAGTAAGAGGAGTCAAACATTCATTTCTGAAGATGGTGATAACACGCATGTGTCACTTCTTCAATGTCATATCAAAGAAGGTGATCGACACTGAAGAGTTAAATGAATTACGTAAACAAATGAGGGAGACTATGTGTCAGCTTGAGATGTGCTTTCCTCCTTCATATTTTGATATTATGGAGCACTATATGATACATATAGCAGACCAAATCTTTGTTCTCGGTCCAACGTACCTGCACAATATGTATGCGTACGAGCGTCTAATGGTTATCTTCAAGGGTTACGTACGAAATCGTGCTTATCCAGAGGGTTCCATGATAGAGGGCTACACGACTGAGGAAGTCATTGAGTGCTATGCAGATTACATAAGAGATGGAAGACCAATAGGAGTTCCCGTGTCGCGGCACCATGGAAGACTCACCGGTAAAGGAACTAAGGCAGGAAAATCATACGAGACAATAGTTATCAAAGAATAAGAGAATCACATTACAGTGTAATGCATCAGTTGGCGATTATGAGACCATATGTTGAACAACACCTACAAGAGCTTCGTGAAAAGAATGAAGATCACGATGAACAATGGATTATGAAAGAACACAAAATTTATTTCACATCATGGCTGAGGGATCTAAACCTTTCGATCGGAGAAACCGACGAAGAGATGATGATAAATAAATTGTCTTACGGTCCATTGAGCATGGTTAAAACATGGCAAGCGTATGACATCAATGGTTTCACATTCTATACCAAAGCAAAGGATCAAAGGAGGTCAGCGCCAAAATAGTGGTGTCAGAGGAGAAGCAGAAGATAGCACTGGACAAAAGAATGCTTACTATGGATACATCGAAGAAATATGGGAACTTAACTACGGGAACTCTATAGAAATCCCTGTATTTAAGTGTCAGTGGGTGAGACATCCAGAAGGTGTGGAGGTGGATGATTACGGGTTTACGATAGTTGACCTTAATAAGGTGGCTTATAAAGATGACCCTTGGATACTCGCTCAATCCGTGGCACAGTATTTACATACTTGATCCTAAAGATGAGAAAAAATACATCGTTGCTCCAGGAAAACAAAGAATTGTTGGAGTTGATGGAGTCGAAGACGAAGAAGAATACAATCAGTTTGATGAGGTGCCGTTTTTCGTTGACATATCAAGGATCAATGTGGTTGAAGCAAAACTGTCATTTGGTAGTGTGATTCCTTATCTACGCACCAATGGCGATGGAAAATTAGTTCAAGGCTAGATCATTTATGTTAGTTGTAAAATCAATTATGTCATTATTATTAAAACATTTTCAAGATCAAATGAGGATTGAGTGTTGTGAATTATTTCATGTCTTGTAGTTCAAATTGAACTTTTTTTGACTTTGATCATAAAAACATACTTAATGAAATAAAACAGTACACTAAGGGAGAAAAAGTAAAGTGAGCATAAAAATACATATTTTCTAAATTTGATAAGTTATGATGTATTTTTATTGTTAAAAAAAATCAAGTTCAAACTAGAATTTAATTATGAATAAAAAGTCATGAAAATTAGAATAGAAATGTAAAAAAAAATGTTTGGATGCTAGCAGCAAGGTTCGAACCTCAAACCGCCTGCAGGCAGCAAGGTTCGAACCTCGAACCGCATGGCACCAAAGCAACCCCCGCACCACTGCGCTACTAAGTCTTTCTCGACTTGAGTGGCAACGTATGCTAGATAACCCCACCAGCGTCGGATTAGTAGTGGCGGGCAGGATGACGTCACCAGCCGCCACCGTTATCCTTTAGTAGTGGCGGGCATGCTGACGTCATCATGCCCGCCACTACTAAGACACCTATATACTTTCCACTCCAGCCGTCCGAAAACCTAGTTTCATTTTTCTAAACCCTAAACTCGCCCCCCTCTCCCGTCGCCGCCGTCGACGTCCCGGAGCACGTCGCCGCTGCCCTCCGCCCGTCCGCCGCCTTCCTCGGAGGCCCGTCGGCGCCGCCGTCGTCGCCGCCATCCAGTCGATCAGTAAATAATTATTAACCTACTTCTTTATTTGGTCTTATTTTATTCGAGCTTAGGGTTAAAATGATGGAGGATTGTTATAGTAATTTATGCTGGGTAATAATTTAGTATAATATTACTAGTAGAAGTGCACTAACAATAATTTCCACTATAACAATAATTTTTTTAATGTACTGTA